>VWZZ01004963.1:48336-69118 GCA_013399095.1 Psophia crepitans | reverse complement strand
GGGTCAGCTGCCCTGTCTGTCCCCTCCCAACTCCCCGCACACCCCCAGCCATCCCGCCGGCGGGGCGGTGCAAGGAGCAGCAAAGGCCTTGGCTCTGTGTGAGCATCGCTCAGCAACAGCAAAAACATCTCTGCACTATCAGCGCTGCTTCCAGCACAAACCCAAACACAGCCCCATACTGGCTGCTGTGAAGAAAATTAACTCTCTCTCAGCTGAAAACAGGACACAACCTTAATGATTCTAGGATTCTACTCTATATTCTAAGGTTATGCTCTGTACTATATTTTATGTGCACATGTAATTGACTCTATTGTGTCACAAAAAGCTGGGAGTCTGTGTATAACTGTTTCTCTTGTCTAATATTTAATTTCTGCACTGGCAGAATGTTAGCACTTGGAATGATTTGATGGACAATTTTCTTTCAAATTCAGTCATTTACTTCCAACCCTACACTCTTTTTTTTCAACTAAGAAACTTAATCTGACAGGCCCTTGGGAAATCCTGCATACTTTTTGCAGGACTTCAGCATGTGTAAACTTCATATTCTGTCAGGTAGCACCAACAACATGGGAGTATGAGGTCCCTTCTTTAGCTCTGAGAATCAACCAGTCTTGAGAATGTTGGGTATATTACGTTCACATTTTAACATTCCAGGAGCCTTAAGTGTGTTCTTATTCAGTCGAACTCATATCAAATGAGGAGGTGATGAGTGGGAAGTTCATTTGAAATGATGAACCGTTTCTCATTTTTTGAGACTGTGACCAGTTTGTTTGCTTAAAAGCAAAGTCCTTTAGGCTGAGAACTGAGTTGTCCCAAGGATCCCAGCTGAATGTCTTTCTGATTAAAATTCCCAGTCTATGCCTTCCTTCCAACCTTACTTTTACTGACGTCCTCAGAAAAATAAATGCAATCACTAAGTGCTAGCCTGGTTTTCACTTCCAGGAATCTGCTCTGCCTTTCAGTGAAGATGCTTCAGTCTTTGTCTCTGGTCCAAGTCTGCTCTCACACAGCTCAGCGCAGTGCTTCTCACGTCTCATCACACATACTGGATAACTTTCAGTATTTAAGAATCTTCTACACAACAGGGACAAAGTACATAAGCAAAAGTACATATCCAGACAAATCAACTTCTCTTGTTGTCTGGTCAGTAGTCTTGCTTGTAGTCTTCACCATAAAGAGACTGGCTGTTTTAAATGGTTTGTTTTGAAAGATTTTCACACACAGCAGGAGACTCTGTTGGGATCTGTTATGAGAGTGACTGGGAAGAGCCACAGGATGTGATCCTAGTGCACTCCAGATTGCCTCTGGGATTCCTGTCATCCCTTAGAAACCATCCAGCCATGCTTTCACTGAACTCTGTGGAATTGCAGATGTTTCTGTTTACTGAGTAGCTCTCGGCAAGGCAGTTTGGCACTGGTTCCTTAAGGAATTGACACTCTCCACCCTCTTAGCTTGCTCCAGTCTGGTGGATGTGGTGGGACAATGATAGCAGTACTTCTGTGGTGAATTTGTGTCCTGATGACCACTTTAAAGGGAAAGGAGGGTTATTTAGCAGTAAATGGAAGGTCCAAGTAAGCGAGTAAAAGTTTTGTTCCCCAAACATCTGAAGGTGTATTTGAGGTACAGATAGAAATCTTTGAAAGTGTAACAAGCAGATGTATTTAGGGAACACAGCTTGCGAAATTACTGTCCAGTGTTAATCCATTAGCCTGTGGCTCTCTGCTTGATGTGGCAAAGAAATTAACATTACAGATAGTGGCATCCATAATGCATTTTGGAATGCTTTTATCTACATCCAAAATAGTTACATTTGGTGTAGTGGCTTTGCATACTTACTGCTTAGCGTAACTAAGTAACTTAGAGTTGAGATAGGCCTTTGCAAAATCCTCTGAGCCTCTTTTATGGTTTATCTACTGCAATTTAGAGTTATTTTCTTTAGATCCATGAGCACTGATGTTTTTCCTGTGCTTTCATTTGAGATCCTACCTCTGCATTTGCTGGAGTATAAATCTTGATGGTTTGTACCTGACATCGTGTCTGTACTGACTGCTCAGTTTAAACACCACTGCTATAACCTGACTTACCACTTCTCATTTCCTGCTGCTGACCCAGTCCAACTCACAATGGATACAGCCTTTTGCAACACCAGATATGCTTGAAGCACAGATCATTCTCTAGTAGAGGGTTTAATTAGTTTTATTCTGAGATAACCTCAGAGGTTTTATCTGCTGTACTTTTGCAGACATAGACACATGAATATGACCACTGCACCTCTTAGAGATGTAATGGCTTTTTTTCGTTGATTCACCTGGTGTTTACCTAAAAGATTGATTTTGGGCAATAATTGCCAACAATTTGGCAATAATTGCTTAATGACAGGAATATAGCCCACAGTTCATCATCTGGTAGCAAATATGTGTAGAACACAAACTTGTGATGGAGTGCATAGGAAGAACAAGTTTCCTTTCTGTAGACTGTTTATCAGAGTTGATTGGAGAAAACATAACTTCCAAGCTACCCCAAGCAAGTTTTAGGAAGGAGAGATTTCAAACTTGTTTGGGTTTTCTATGAGAAAATCAGTTACACTCAAAATTAATAGATTCTTGGGTCACTCCAAAGGACTATCTTGTCTGGGAACCTGTCTCGACAGTAGTGTATGCTAGTCTTCTTAATTAATTGACTCCATCTTAAGCATTGGTGTTACATCTGCTGCCTTCCATTTGTCTGGCATAAGAAACATGCTATAGACAGTATAGATTTTGTAATTTCATGCTGGAGTTCCCACTATGTTCCCAACTAAATGGATATAGTCCTGCTTGCTACAACTTGCTACTACTCATTCATTTTTACTGTTATTTTACCCTTTTTACTGATGCTTCTTTTGAATTCAAACTGTTCCTTCCTTGCATATGCATTCTCTCAGACTCATCCTTTTTAAGCAGAAACTTCAGCGTAGGATATTTCTTAACCTCTTCTGTTCTGAGTGATTGTAACTACTTGTAATAATGTTCTCTTAAAAATGTCTGTGTGCAATGGTTTTTCCATCTATACAAAGCAACAGTAAAGGTATTACCAGGCAAGTAAGGCTGCTGATGTGGCAAAGCAGAAGTGCAGACCAAACATACTGACGAGTCAGTCCATGCCATGGGGTCTCTGGTTTCCGTTTCTCACAAATGCCCTCCGCTGTCCAGCATCAACGCTGCAATACCACGTTAAGTTCATCTCTGTGTGACTAACAGGTGTCTTTTACTCCCCTCTCTGGTTTAGATCTTCTTTAGTGACAGTTTTCGACAGTGTGTTACAACAGCAGCAGTACTGTTATTTCTTCTCAGTATTAGTCACTGGGATTAATTAACTTTTGTTGGAGCAGCTCAGAACTATTCTCCAAACCATAGTCTGAGAAGAATTTATAACTGTGTTCTACTGTAGAAATGTATGTAGTTCTCATATTGGTTTTTTGGAGTCCAGCTGCAATAGTCAGTAATTTTTGATAAGAATCCTTTTCTTTATGACAGGAGTAAATAATGGTAGGTTTTTCCCCTAAGGAATTTGTATCAGCAAATTTGGACATTGTGATTTGCCAACAAATTGTTACGTGCTGTAACAGGATCTGGTGCATGTGTCGGGCATAAACATACTCTTTGGAAAACTTCTTCCTTCTTTACATTTCTATCTGATTACAAGCCTTAATAGTTAGCCAGTTTCTTTCAAGGTGCTCAAAGGCAGGGCTTTGCATTAAGCAAATTAATAGAGCACAACTGGAGATCCTAGGAAGAGTGTCGATGGAATGTGATGGTCTTACGAGCTGCAGATACCCAGAAGCTCTGATTTATTAAAAAACTAAAACCAGAACTTCCCCTAGAATTTCACATCCTCTAAGCAGTCTTTCTGACAAACAAAAAGGTCAGTCTCCACTGGTGTTCTGCTGCTGGCAGTTCTATTTCAGGAAGAAGGAGCGTATACTGAAAATATGGAAAGTTACAACTTTGGAGTTACTAGTTTGACTCCAAACTACAGCATTCTATTTAAAATCTCAACATATGTGATTGTTATATAAAGCTTATGAAGGTTTCATAGATTTCATAGTAAATTTTGAATTTTTTGCAATAAAAACTGGTATGGGCTCCACCATCCAGCAGTACTTTATTTCCAGTACATCTGTATAGAAGTAATCACTCAGTGTTTGCAAGAAAAAGGAGATATTTTTTTTCCTGGTATGCCTTGCAAGTAATGTATAATGCATGATAAAGGGATTGCTTTATAAAGGAATCTCCTCCACATTAGAGCCTAATATGTAATTATCCATTACAGAAATTGAAGTGCAATTGCTGGGCTGCATATTTCCGTCCTCCTCTGTTACCCAACAATCACATTTGGATTTTAATTGCTAATTTTCTTCTGTCTTCTCTTGGCACAGCCATTGTATTTATTGTTCTCATCATCCGATTTTGGGCTGCTTTCTACCTTAATGCACATATAATTTTTCAGCAGTTTAGTATAACTGCTAATTAGTGTCTTTCTCTTATATACAGCTTTATGAAGATTCAGCAAGCTTGTACAAATAAGCAGGTTGTGATCTGTCTCTTGTATTCCTAGTCATTATAACTGTGAAAAGACATCTCTGACTTTCTAGCAAGTTTCTTCAGTTGCATGTATCCTGCAGATCAGACCCTTCCAAAAATAATTTCTAAAGTGCAGCACTATTTTGATTCTAAATAATACATTAATTAGTATCGTCAGATAAAATGTATATTTTGACCATATTGTAGTAACTAAAATAAGCATAGCGCTTTTTTTTTCTTTTTTTCATAAGTGTTTCCATTCTGGGCTGCAGGAAAAAAAGCTGTGTTCTCAGTAGCAGTAATAGCACCGTTCTGAAATTCAGAATTCCTTCAGTATTTGTTCTTGTCAACCTGGAATTACTTTGCATGTTTAGAGAGGACAGGATGGAGGGAGGAAGCAAAGAAACTGGGAAGCAGAAAAGCAGACTTTTCACTATCGTGAATTTTCTATTACTAGACACATATTTTCGAAAGTAAAAAGGCAAAATCCTTTGGGAAATTTAGTCTGATATTCAGTATATCCTATGACTATTTCCCCACTGTGCTTTAACAACGACTCCAAGTTTGAACCAAAAAGCAATACAAGCAGTCTGAGATTTCATTTGTGATTTAGCGTGGCACCATGATATACTGGAGTGAAAAAATGTGTACGAAGGAAAGTCTTACTTTGGTAAGCAGAAGTGTTTCTACTTGTGTTGCCAGAACAGAAGCAAGCTAGAAAGAGGACACCTGATCGTATAAAAGAAATTACATATAACAGTCTTGTAGTTTGAATGCATATATGTTAATTCTTTACATAGCAGGTTACTTTTTTCAACACAGCAAAATTTCTAGATGTTAGTATTTCCCTTTGGTTCTTAATCTTGCACATTCAGTAGTGACTAACAGAATAACATATATTTCAGTCCAAATAAAAGACGAATTTCTACTTATGACTCTACAGAATTCCTTCAGAGAAAGCTTTTTTTATAAAGCTTTTCAATATTTACATGATTAAAAAAATTGTGTTCCAAATAGTATAGACATTTAACAGTTACTTGATAGGAGGTACATATTACTGGCTGTTAAAGCTGTTCAACAGAGTACTTGTCAAATTGAGATCTTCATACATCATTGACTCCTAAACATGTTTAAGATGTATATTCACTGCTGTGGTATATGTATTTGCTAAGTGAAATATATTTCATTAAAAGACAGAGTAAAGTATGATTATAGTTCATGTCAGTTTGACATTTTATGATTTATTACAGAAATAAAGCCGGTTACTATTTTGGAGCTATAATCTGAAGCAGAAACTATTCTTCTGAGTGTAGAAAAAATACTAAGTCCCAGGGGCTGCTGAGTCATATAAAGAAAAACCTGTATTGTTAATTGCTGTTACGCAGTTTTCCGTGGGTCTTTTATGTGGGATACTGAATACAACATGTCTTGAAGAAATGATTCAGAAAGTGTAGCTTAAGGCTTAACTCAGCATATCTTTCATATGGATTTGGATAAAGCTGAAGAGAATTGTTACAGAGAATAGGAAATACGCAAGTGTATTGAAGGCACTTCTTTCCTTGCTAGAAGTTGCTGGTTTGGAAAGGAACGTCAGCACTCACATGAAGGGGAAAACAAGAAAGGACAGGGTGACTACAGGAACACAGCGTTCATTGTGCCCTATTCAATTCAGAAGTTATACATTTTAGAAAGAAGTGAGCAAGAGGTAATGATGCCTTGCTGACAAGCTAACTGCTTTGGGTTTTTTTAGTTAGTTTAGCAGGGAGCTCTCTAGGAATGTGTACATAGATGGTCCCAACAAACACAACCCTTATTGAACTACTTTCAAGAATGTTCCCACAACACCAGATATTGCTCAGGAGGTGAGATGGTTTACTATGTTTGCCTGATTTTTTTTTCTAATTTAGATTAGTTTTTGGAGAACAGAGAAGTGACAACCAGCTGGCCAAAGGCCAATACTTGATAATTTTATTATTAACAAAATGTGGGTCCAGTCATCCAAATACGGGATCTGGAATAAAGTGCAGTAACCAAAATGGATAATTACTTGTTGTTAGCTTTTTTTTTTCTTTCTTTAAAAACAAAACAAAGAAAAAATAAATATGGACTTGAAGATTTTAACTTGGTAGCCAAATCAATTTTTACGTAATATTGTATAATGGAGGTTATAGAAAAGAAAATGCAGTGACATATTGAAGGAAAAACATATGCAGTTCAGTTTCCTGCATAGGTTAATAATAAAGGCTCTAAAATAGCATCCTAACAATAAATGGTTTTGAATTCGGTTTATTAAAACAAAAAAAGGATGTTTTGCTTTATCTTTTTTGTTTTATCTCCTCATTCAAGAGCGTGTGACATCATGCATGCATGAGGGAAAAGAAAGAGAATTTCTGGAAAGATTTGGAAAAGGACCAGGAAGTTTTTCTCTCAAGATTAGCAATAGATTAGGCACATTCCACATGTCTTATTGAGGTTTATTTTGGTGTGTTTTTTCCAAGGGATACCAATTCCTTACACACAGTTTTCCACTAAAGGTTTTTACGCTAACCCCTCTCAATTAATGCTGAACTCACTTTACAGAGACAGTATCAAATGCATATGCATGCATTATTTATAAACCACAACATCTGGTTTGTAGTATCTAGAATCTAATGGCAGGAGTGAACATTCAGCTCTGCACATCCAGCTTTGGATGTGAGTTTTAATCAAGCATTTGTGCCAAACGTTGATTATCTGTTAATCAGCTCAAACAAACCTGAACCTGAGTATCACATGGCACATTAAAAGGGCTAATTTTAGATTCAGAGACAGTCAACGTTAAAGTAGAATTGAAATTCCGGAGATGAGCTGCTAGAAAGCTGAACTGGAAAAATATTTTTATCTATACAGGATTGAGTTTTTGCTGTTTTTATAGAGAGCATCATTTCACAGCTGTAGAAACAACTAGGATTTAATTTTTCTATTATTTTACTGTTGCTCATAACAGAATCCTTGAAATATCTAGTGACTGGGGAAGACATATCCAAGTATACAATACTGTGATGGACAAACTGATTATAAATCTGTCACAAATTGGATGGATGAATAAGATTTCCCTTTACTCCTTTGTAAACTGAATCTGGATCTGATGCAATTTCCCTCAAAACTGACAGTTTGATAGACATTTATTTCACTTTTGTGATAATTGTGAAAGTAATAATCATCACTGTGTTGGACAGTGTCTTTCATTAATGAAATTCAAACAGTGATAACTGGAAAAGCCACATTTTGTACCAATGTATCTGAAATGCAGTCTAAACTTCTCTAGATTGAACAGCAAATTGAGACCTGTGAAAGCAAATACATATTCTCTAGGATATTAGATTGAAATAATGTTTCCTGCTGCTCTTTAACATCAATAAATAAATTTAAAAAGTCATCAGAAAAAAAGAGAAAACTCTTTTGATTTTCAGAAATCAGTATCTTAACTCATTAGTAGCTCTTGTCTCATCTACCCCTTAAAGTCACTTTATCTTTGACCATGAAACTTTTCCTCATGATGTATTTTCTCTAAGAGAACTTTGAGATTACTAAATGTCTTGTAAATGGTAGAGTACTGTTGACAGTATAATGATTTAGCACTAGCAATATGCTATATATCTATTTTTCTCGTGCTTACATTTGGTCTACATCGAGAATGTCAGCTAGCTTCCAAATGAAAAGAAAAGAGAAAGCAAAACAAAAAAAATAAAAAATGCCGAGCCATGAACTGTTTCAGCACCAGTCCAGGTGATACTGCCGAACTGGCAGGACATACACAATCTGTCATCTGTCAAGCTATTGCATTTGGTGACCAGCAATTCATTGTTAACAATCTGTTTAGATCTTTTTCACATCCTGTGGTTATACTTGTTTCATAGATCATTTTAAATATGTTAACAAAATGTTACTGACCTAACGTGCATTAGAATAAATGAATAGATGAATCCATATGGCTCTAGTTTAGCAAGTTTTTACAACAGTGTCCTTGACCCATAGCGTATTTGGCAGTGGTTAATTAGGCAGATCTGTTAGCCAGAGAGTCTCTTTACAGAAAATTCATGGAACTGAAATCATCAGTCTCTGCAGCTGTGTACCTAGTAACCTTTTGGTGTATCTGGGCCAAATTCTAAAGAAATATCTAGGCTATATCTGCATTACCATGAACAAATTAATTCTATGCACAATATCTTATAAGGCATCGTGTCATTCAAATTTCGTCTGAGCCAAACATTCTCTAAACTCAAGAAAATCTGCTTCTGTTGGGACTGTGTCTACCTAGTCAGTGCAGTGAGGTTGCTCAGAGATTTGATCTGCTTTTAGAAATGTGGTTTTAACTCTAAGCCTTAGTTTTAAGCAAGCGTATATCTTTGTAAGCAAGTTAAATTTTAAAGCAAAGTTAATCCTGGTTAATATATGAATAAATAATATTCCGTCCCCAGCTGTTGATCTGGCACATGCACTGATACTGGCGGTCAGCTGTACAGCGTGTGTTTCCATGGGCAACGGCTGAAGAAGCTCCTATGAGTACAAGAAGAAAACAAGCAGAGTGCAAAATCCTTTCTGAACATGACTGCTGCCTTAAAACAGATACTTGAGGTGTGCTTCCTGATGGTCAGGGAGAAGAGAAAAAATGCACATGCTGCATTCACCTTTTACTTTGTGAAATACAAGAGTTTTGGCTCTGGCTTTCAATATAGTACTGTACCAATCTTTTTTAAAAAAATAAATAAATAAAGTGCTCACAGCAGTTAGGTTATACAGTGTGTCCCTTACAGTATACCGAAACTAAAGCTGAAGAGTCAAATACCAAAATGTGTTACAGAAGTCCATGTGACATTTAAAAACTAAACTTAATTCTAGATAATCCGGAGGTCCTACTACAAAAGTAGATTAACAGTTTGTGGAACTGAAATAAAACAATAAACCCTTACAGATAATTTCGAGGTCACTGTAGTTTTTCAATATATCAGTTAGGCACAATGAATAAATAAATCAAGGAATCAGTGTGGAGAATAGAAAGTGATAATTCCATCAGTTTTGGATGAAAGATGTTAGTTTTTAATGTTTTACTTCTTCTCTGTAGGCACATGACCCATATTAGCATTATTAGTTAATTTATAATTTTTTTCTGCGTATGGTCATGCCAACCACATGACAGTTATAAGTAAATCATGAAAACCTCAGTATTCCATTTTGAAGACAGAAACTGCAGTATAGAAAGCCTCTAGAAATAGAGTCCAGCTCTCTCGTCCCACAATCTCATGCTTTTAATTGTGAAGTGCACACTTCTTCCACTAATATAGTTGTGGGAACTATAAAAGTCCATAGTATTTTCTTGGTTATTCCTTAAAAAAACCCCATGTTGTGCATTTGTTTTGTTGGTTGGGGTTGTGGTTTTTTTTTTTTAGTTTTATTCTTTAAGTACAATATTAGCATGATACTGATTTTAAGATGAGGATTGAGCACAAATAGTAAAACTTTGAAAACTGCTTGAATTAAGAATACAATTTTGTTCCTTGACCCATCACTTGTCCTTATCTATTTTCTGAATACTTTGGATTTTGCAGGCTGAATAGTTTTATCACCAATGGCTTTCCTTCTATAAGAAACTCTAGAAACCTGATCATTAAATTGAAGAAGTAGATATACCAGCACTCACAGGAGACTCACCTGCCTCTTCTGGAGCTGGTGAAAAGTCACACGCTTCACAACGGTGTGCCTCCCTTCTCATGAGTCAGTCAGAAGAAAGAAAATCCCATTGAGGAGTATCAATTGACAATATTTATCTAAATAAAAAAGATATCCTCTTGGCAGGACAGATTGGCCGAATGCAACCGTGTTTTGTCCTGTTGTTTAAATGCAATGTCAAGTGCCATCCACTCATGTGTTCTGAAGCAAGAAATCGTACATTGAGTCTCTGCAGGCATTAGCGTGGGAATCCATCCCTGAATGTATCTGTGTCCTGGGACACAGCTGAAAACAGAACAGTGTGATTTGTTTCTTCATTTCTCCATTCATGAAATTTTAGCTGTGACATCTCTATGGACAACTGCCTTTCCTCAATTTGCTCTAAGGAAGTTAATATTTCTACTCTTTTTAAAAGAAATTTACTTATTTTTTTCAAATATTTTCCAAGTTTTCTGCTTTGCTGTCCTGAAGTCATCTCTCTGTTCTGTAACATCTACTCATATTGCAGCTCCTGGCTCTAGTTATCTCACATTTTCTTATATTCATTCCAGTCTATATATTGCTTTTACTGCTCACTACTTTTGTTTCATTCTGCAAACTTTAAAATTGCCCATGTGTTTGCAACATCAGGTATTTTCATGCCAAGCATACTCTTTAATTCAAATATGTAAATGTTCACATTTTAAAATCATTCCTGTTATGTATAACTGGATATTACAGTGGTCTTTATTATAGTCACCTTTGTTTACATCCAGCTCTAGCCTTTGGAATGACTAGTCATGGTATCGTTCCACACAGTCCCTCTGCCCACAATAGTTTACTTGCATCGCTTGGGCTTTCAGTTGTCCAGGTAGCGTTGGCACACGTAAACTTTTGCTTAAAGCATGTTAGATGCTGTAAACACTCTATCTTAGTGGCAGATACAGATAAAATTAGCTAGCTAGGTGGCTGACCTCCATCAGATGAGGGATTGTTAATCAGTCAGTATTGTTTCTGACTGCAGCTCTTTTCAATGAAGTGCCTAAATCAAGGATATAGTTCCATTTATTCTAACATTGACCTGTGCTTTGTCTTTGTTGTTTTTTTCCTGGACTTTAGGTACAAGTTAACATTAATTTGCCCTTCTTTATACCATTAAAGAATTCATTTAATTCTGATGGAGTTTAGATAAAACGTCCCCATTCATCTACTGAAAAGTATAACACACACACACACACAGAGACACACTCTTATGATCTATTGAGTTGAAGTGTATCTAGACACCAATGAATATCTGAGTGCTTGAGACCCCTCTTTTTTTTCCCACCTCACAATACTCAACTGTGGCACCATCCTGTCCAACCCTTACAGCATATACTAACTATACAGTCCTTCCTGGACTTTATGGTACTCTGGCACTTTTATTTTGCAGCTCAAACTCCAGGAAGATATTTCTGAGCATCAATTAATTCCCTTTTCACTGACTTGTATGATTATTAGTGCTTTAAAACCAAAGAAGGAAGTGCTATTGTAATAGCATTGCCATTAACAAGTGATTTGTGACTTGTTTGTGTAAGGTCAGTAGAATAGGACTGAGATTAGATTTTAATATTCTTGCTACAATTATTCATAGTTGCTGATCAAATTTCTCAACAGATAAGGAAGCCAGATATTTTTACATCGTATCAGATACTGTTGGTCTGTCACATTCTCCTTCCACAGAGCTTCTGTTGTACTTAATTTTTGGTGCAATTATTTGACCTAAGTGGTCTGGAATTAATTTTGTAAACAGCATCCTGAATTGATTCCGCTTTCTCTTCATATCCTTTCCAATAATTTTATTGCTACTGACTGGTTCTTTAAGTTCTATTGTATTTTTCATGCTTGCCACTATTACATTGATTGATCACTTCGCAGTTCCTCATAAAGAGGTAAGTAGAAAAATGTTAGCTAAGTGAAAATGCAATGTCTGTATTTCTTTCTGAGCTCTTCCAGAAAGAACTTTACATGGATGTTCTGTATCATCCACATTTTTGTAAAGCACAGAATCTACTCTGAGCACTCTGCCAAGCTGACATGAGCCCATGCAGCAGCTGTGTGCAGGACTGTAAGGTATCCACTTTATTACCACTCACTGTAGGCTTTTCATTTTGTCCTTACTCAACATAAAAGGTCTCTTTAGCTTGGCAGTTTGGTTTTCACATTGAAGTACAGTCCAGACCCGTGTGCATTTTGTATGCCGCTACTCAGAATACAACCACAGACATTTAGTCTCATTTACTAGAGGTTTCTGATGAAATAAATGTAGGGCTGTCCCCTGCTGAAGCACAGATATGCCGAACTGGCATAGTCTGTTCAACAGAATGTAAAAATCAGTGAGTTTGAGATCTCTGACGTAATGGAGTTGCACCATTATTTTAGCCCTCCGAGATAATTACGTGCATGATCCATTTACACTGCTGCACCTTCTCTTGATCTATATGATGTCAGGGTGCACTTCACCTGCCACTGAACTACCCAAAGGCTTTGATTAGATATGCTCTGCAGTTACCAGATGTTCTTTCCCCATTATGAATGAATGCATTGCGACAGCTTGCTCTTTCAGATTGTTTTTATTTATTGACTGTTTCTTGTTTTCATCAGTTCTTTTGCTTGCCCCTACCAGATCTTGGCTTCTTCTGTTTATTTATGTATCTATACTCTGGGTGAAGGCAGTGTGAATAATAAAAACATGCACTGAAAGTGATCACATTTCTTTGAATATTGCAACAGCTGACCGCGTGTGCAATGCTTCAGGAGCAGAACTTTCTGACCTACAGCTTTAGAAAAGAAACTCTCTCCCAGATGAATTAAAAGCTTCCCAAACTGAAAATTTGCATATGAATTTTTACACAGAAGGCGCAACTGTCATTCAACTGAAACCAATATATCATAGAAAAAACTTGAATTTTTATATAACCTTTTGTCCTAGAAAAATGGGGCTGTAGCTAGACTGGCATTTCATAAAATGAGAGAATTATAGGACAATTTTGGTTGGAAGGAGCCTCTAGAAATCACCTTGTCCAATCTGTTGCTCAAAACTGGGACAACTTCTTAAACAGGGTTGATCATGGCCTTTTTCTCCAAAGTCTGAGTATCTCCAGACCCCTCTGAGCAGCCTGTCTCAGCATCTGACCAGCCTTATAGTGGGCATTTTTTTCCTTACATGTGATCAGAATTGCCCTTGTTGCACTTTGTTTGTTGTATCTTGTCCTTTCTCTGCATGCCTCCAAGAAGAGTCTGCCTTCATCTTCTCACCAGCCACCCACTTGGCAATGGAAGACATTAGGTACGCTCTCCTCCATTCTCTGTGCCTCAGGCTGAAAAAAAAAAGCAGTGCTCAGCTTCTCCTTGCCTCAGCTTTGGAAACATCCCACCCAGTTCCGTGGAATGGTGTACCTCCAGTTTGCATTCAGTGGTCCCTAGCTTCCTCTAGGACTACCGGTCTTCTGCCATGAGCTGTACTTCATTTTGGCACTGGCACCAGGGACCAGAGAGGCTGTTGAGCAGATGTGGCAAGGAAAGACCAAGACAAAAAAGGCATTGAGGACCTCAAATTCTTTGTCACCAAGTTCCCCACCCCATTTCATGCCCAAGTTCTTTCCTCTGCTATAGGAGATTTTAATTTGAGAACTGCTGTTTTAATGGCCATATGTAGGAAAAGCAAGAGGCTGAAGTTGGAAATGAGGACCAATGGTTGCTGCTGCTGATCCTCCTGTTGTTTAGAAAGGAGGTGCTTCTACCTCTTACAGCACTGGAGAGGGAGAACAGGTGAAAAAGGACAATCAGTGTTACTCTTCTGTCTGTCAAAGAACTGAGGCAATGGGATCTGCTGTTTGTGTACTGACAGTCACTGCAGCTTCATGGAAGCTCAGAATGGATCCGAGAAATACCTGCTCATGTAAGGTCCCAAACAATGGAGTTTTTAAAACGGAAGATTTTATGGGAAAAGTCTTACCTGTTTATGTAAGCCCCTAAACAGCAAAGAAACACAAGGAAAGCCGTTTTTGCTGTTCAGTTGAGATAAAAAGCAGCTGTGGAAAACTGAGAAGCTGAAAAAGGAGAAAGCTTTGGAACTACTTCAGCCTTGTGTACTGTTCAGCCATCATTCACGATACTGATCCTGTATTTCTTTCTCCTCCATGTTTACCAACTGACAACTCAGTGCTTAGAATTTGGACTACAATTGGAATTTGGCCTTTGACATCGATTCGTTTAACAATTCTGGATGCAGATCTTGCTTAGCATAGCTTCAAGGTTGTGCTACTATTGTCACTATCCCCATCTTCTAGTTTATATTTCATCTGTTGTGTATGTAGACTTGCTTTGGCTTCCCCTTTATGCAAATTGTTTCTGCATTGTCTTTTCACAATTGTGAAATTGTGGCTTTTCTGGCACTGAGATGTATATTTTCAGATCCCAACATCACTTTCACTTTTTAATTCAGTTTAACTGGAGCATTATTGCCTTCAGCTTTGTGAGGTTGTGGCATTTCAATGCAGGAAAGATAAATGTTACTGGCTTTGCTTTTCTTTTGCTTCCGTGTGACACTTATCCCAGACTAGGACTCCCCCTGTGCTTGTATATTTTATGGAAGATGAATTCAGAGCATCCAAATGCATTGTCTTCTAAGCTACCAGTAACTTTGAAGGAGGTGATGCTTCTCCAGCTTTCACCACGGAGAGGAAAGACCAGCAAGTTTTCAGTCATATGCATCATCTCACAAGGTTTCAGGACGACCACAAAGATCAATTTTATGATTAGAAATTGATAAAGATGTCGTCAATTTACTTTCTGGACATTAATTATTCTTTACAACACTCTTCTGAAGTGGAAACTGAATTATTAATTTTTATCTGAAAACAGAAATCACAGAGAAATAAAATAATTTGAATCAAGGTCCCCAAATGAAGATAATACTCAGAAACCAACCTTCTGATTTTATGAAGTCTTATTCATCAATAAATTTCCATTTAGCTTAATCGAGGAAGAATCAATACTTAAATCTGTTTCTAACCTGAAGATTTATGAATTCTGACATAATTTAAAAATCTAGCATATATTTGTGTGTATACACATTCAAGTGGTGTTCATTTAGATGTGCACTGCAGAAAGAGGGGAGTTCCCGCAAACACCAGAATTTTGTAAATAGATTTGGTAAAGCCCACATTGAAAAGGTAAACCTGCACTGCATCATCAGTTCTCCTTTACAACAGTGGCTTTAAATGTCGTGTTTACAATATACTTGTGGGAATTCTTCTATGTCAAAAAGTCCTGAGTTGTTCCACCATAGGCTTGCTAAAGTACAGCTGCACTGATTTGTACCACCTAAGCATCTGATTATCACAAAACTTAAGAGGATTAAGAGAAATTATTCTAACAACTAATGCTTTTTGGCAAAATTACCCTAATCTCACGTGCACTCCATTCTTGCTAGAGATATTATAATTCATGTAAAAGCTGAAGCTGCAGCGCGTATTGTCACAGTGGATGCTTGAGTTGGTTTCTGGTAATGGTGTTTAAATCCTCTAGCATTTGCTCCCTACTCTGCCATTATCTGGCATCTATTGTTTTTGTGGTTTTGGAACATTTTTAATGTCTCTCAATTACTGGCCTCAGGGATGCTGTTGCTGAGAGCTGGTATTTTCAGCATCAGTGCTGTTGACACAAAAGAAGAAAGGGATGACATTCAGAGGGACCTGGACAGGCTTGAGAAGTGGGCCCATGTGAACCGAATGAGGTTCAACAAGTCCAAGGGCAAGGTGCTGCACCTGGGCTGGGGCAATCTCAGACATGAGTACAGACTGGGAGAATGCATTGAGAGCAGCCCTGCCGAGAGAGACTTGGGAGTTCTGATGGACAAAAGGCTCAACATGAGCTAGTAGTGTACGCTTGCAACCCGGAAGGCCAACTGTGTCCTGGGCTGCATCAAAAGGGGTGTGGCCAGCAGGTCGAAGGAGATGATTGTCCCCCTCTACTCTGCCCTTGTGAGACCCCACCAGCATCCAGCTCTGGGGCCCCCAGCACAAGAAAGATGTGGACCTGTTGGAGTGAGTCCAAAGGAGGGCCAAGAAGATGCTCAGAGGGCTGGAGCACCTCACCTATGAAGAAAGGCTGAGAGAGCTGGGGATGTTTAGCCTGGAGAAGAGAAGGTTCTGGGGAGCCCTTATTGTAGCCTTCCGATACTTAATGGAGTCTTATAAAAAGTATGGAAAGGGATTCTTTACTCAGGCAGATAATGATAGGACAAGGGGCAATGGTTTTAAAGTAAAAGAGGATAAATTTAGATTAGACATTAGGAAGAAATTCTTCACTGTGTGGATGGTGGAACAGGTTGCCCAGAGAAGTTGTGGATGCCCCGTCCCTGGAAGTGTTCAAGGCCAGGTTGGATGGGACTTTGGCCAACCTGATCTAGTGGGTGGCATCCCTGCCCATGGCAGATGATCTTTTAAGGTCCATTCCAACCCAAACCATTCTATGATTCTATGTTCTCACTGCTGCCTATGTTACTACGCTGGAACACCATTCCGTATACACTGCTCTTTAAACAGTTTTCTATTAATTGCTCTAAGATGTAGATGGATGTAAGGCAGCTGTTCAACAGCAGACTCTGAACTACAGTAATAGGCTTTGGACCAACAAAAGCTTAGCCATTAGTAAAAACCTCCAGTAAATCCAAGGTCAGGTTGCATTGTTGCTTACTGAATTGCTTCCTGAAATTTGTATGATTCTTTATCGTGACTGAAACTCTTATCTATACAATAAAAATAATAGGTGAAACTGTGCAAAAAACATCATTTTAGAGAGCTGTGTTGGGTTAGCAGTCAAATCATTAGCAGTTGTTAATGTAGAGCCTTTCTTCTCTTTCTGACCACTGTTAAAACTAACCTGAATCCAAAATGGGAACAAGAGCATGGGGAAAAAAACCATGAAGATATTAAAAAATTTTCCTCCTGCAGGTTTCATGAAGTACTACTTAGTATCATAAGGCTTTTCACAGTATCAAACATACTCAGTATACTTCTGAACAAGCTATTATACCTGCAATGCACAGGACTGTTGTGCGGGGATATCTGCGTGTATTCTGGTAACAGGAAAACTGTGCAGTGATAATTAGCTTAGCCTGAGAAGAGAACAACCAACATTGAATGATTACATCTGTCAAAATGTAATCATCTACAAGAATTGTGATGCCTTCTGTGATTTCTTTAGTAGCCTTTATCCAGCTGCATATAGATATTACTTAGAGAAAGCACCATTCAAATCATGCTGCTGACAAGGTCATTAGATACTTAATATTATATTGTTTTAGAATTTCAGAGCAATCTTTCTTGGCTTATGATTCCAGCTGTGCTACACACACACTCCAAAAGAAGAGGAAAAAAAAGGCCTTTAAAACTATCTAATAGCAAGCAGTTAGAAAATGGATTTATAAAAGAATTGGATCGCACTAGTGTCTCATTCTAGAAAAAACATCTGAATCTGCTATTTGTTAACCTAAAGATCTATGACAATGGCAGCCATAGCAATTTTTTTAAGGCAAGTATGGGCATTCAAGTTTCTCACTGGCATCCTTCTTTTGCAGACTTCTGTTGACAATTTTTGAAAATTCACCTACATGTTCATCTGTATTTGCAAAATACTAGAATTTCCTTAATAACTCCTTTAATACAACTGTGGCCCAAGTTGCAATTGTACTACTAAATAGTATGTAACAGAGCAAGTTTACATTAGAGAATAAAGAGAAGAGTGAGAATAAAGGGAATGGCAGGGAAGTAGACACATTTTTTTCATGTTTAGGCACCACTAGGGAAAAAATTGCTAAAAAGTGGAAAAAGAGAAACTGTTCTCATTGCCACCAGGGTAGGATGGAGTAGAAAATGTGGTAAAGATAGATTTAAGTTAGGTGTTAGAAGCAACTTCTTAGCAAAGTCTTGGAAAAAACATGATGGGAGGGAACATTGAGAGGTCGTTCAGACATCTTGTTTCGCATAGAAGAGTCCACTGGTTTTGCCTCTGACCAAGGAGGTGTTTGGGTAGAGATTCAACAGTCCTAGTGACTCACATTGTTTGGCTTTAGAAAGATTTCTGTAATGTGAAAACTAAGCATTTACACCTTATCCTGGTTTCAGCTGGGAGAGAGTTAATTTTCTTCAAGAAAGTCAGTATGGGGCTGTGTTTTGGGTTTGTGCTGGAAGCAGCGCTGATAGTGCAGAGATGTTTTTGCTGTTGTTGGACGATGTTTACACAGAGCCAAGGACTTTTTGGCTTCTCGCACCACCCCGCCAGCGGGATGGCTGGGGGTGTGCGGGGAGTTGGGAGGGGACAGACAGGGCAGCTGACCCCAACTGACCAAAGGGATATTCCATACCATATGACGTCATGCTCGGTTTATAAGGGGCTGGGGGGGAAGAAGGGGGGGTGCAGCGGCGTTCGGAGTGATGGCGTTTGTCTTCCCAAGTCACCATTACGCATGACGGAGCCCTGCTGTCCTGGGGATGGCTGAACCCCTGCCTGCCGTGGGGAGCGGTGAATTAATTCCTTGTTTTGCTTTGCTTGTGCACGTGGCTTTTGCTTCACTTATTAAACTCTTGTACCTGAACCCACAAGTTTTCTCACTTTCGCTCTTCCGATTCTCTCCCCCTTTTCCAATGAGGGGGACGGAGTGAGCGTTTATGTGGTGCCCAGCTGACGGCTGGAGTAAAACCATGACACACCTTCAGTTTCATGTCAGTATTTCCTTTCCTAGGTGCCACGGATTTAGAGTGCCCCTGGTTCATATGGCAATTTTTTTGTCATACCCACCCATTGTCTCTTCAATCTCTTTTCTAGGTTAAATAACCCAAATACTTTTAGTCTTTCCTGCGAGGTCAAGTGTCCTAGTCCTTAAATCTTCTAGTCTTTAATCTTCTAGTCTTAAATCTTCTCGCTGTCTTCCAATCTTTCTCTAAGTTGTCTACAACTTCCTTGGTATTAATATTCCAGCTAAAACCTTATTAAAGCTTAATAGAAGGATCAATTAATGTGTCTTGCACATAGACAATCCACCCCAGTGCTTAAAGAGAATTTTAAAGAAAAAGAAATTAGGAAAATATTGGTCAGGAATTACCAAAGTGTAAGTTGATTTTTTTTCTTCACTAAGGGAAAGACTCTCTGACCCATCAAATTATCTTTCAGCTATATTTTATATGATTCTGTGAACCTATTTTTTACTTTCATTAACCACAATTCCACAAAGGGTATCACGGTAATTGTAGCATTTATTGTCTACAGTCTGTAATTAGGAAGTGTATTAAAAATTCTTTTTCGTGTTAATAGTATGTGTAGGGACATTAAATAAAAGATCAATGGAGTCAAAATACATGAAGAATTTGCTATCTTGATCTATTAAGCTGATTTCCTTCTCTGAGAATTGTGTTAGAAAGGAGAATGAAATGGTAGCTATGAGCACTTTCCATAGCCTTCCACCTTCCTGAGTGCCAGACCTGCATTTCCATTCCCGTGTTTGAATCAGATGTTTCTTGTGAGGCAGACACAAGTCATCTGTGGCAATTAACTGTAATCTTTTCAATATCAAGAATAGTCTTTCTGATGTTCACTCAATTCTGTGCTTGAAATCAAATACCGAGTTCATCATCACTGACCTGCCACTTCTCGAATGACATCAGAGAAGAAGAATAAGATATTTAACAGAGAAACAAGTCCACTCCGACCATGAGTCTGACTGCACGGTGTTTTACACAGATATAAAATGCTTCAGTCATTCTAAGCACCTGTCTTTTTGGATTTCAGTAAAGCTTTTGATACTGTTTCTCACAGTATCCTTCTGGACAAAATGGCCAGCATACAGCTAGGCAAAAACATAATGCGATGGCTGAGTAATTGGCTGGTGGGTTGTGCCCAAAGAGTTATACTTAATGGAGTTACATCGGGCTGGTGGCCAGCCACTAGTCGGGTGCCCCAGGGCTCCATTTTGGGGCCGGTTCTTTTTAACATTTTCATAAACAACTTGGATGTAGGACTAGAAGGAATCGTGAGCAAGTTTGCAGATGATACTAAATTGGGAGGAGCTGTGGACTCCTTTGAGGGTTGTGAGGCCTTGCAGAGAGACCTGGACAAATTAGAGAACTGGGAAATTACCAGCCACATGAAGTTTAACAAGAGCAAGTGCCAGATTCTGCACCTGGGAAGGGGCAACCCTGGCTGTACACACAGACTGGAGGATGACGTGCTGGAGATCAGCCACACTGAAACGGATCTGGGGGTCTTGGTTGACACCAGGTTGAACATGAGCCAACAGTGTGCCCAGGCTGCCAGGAAGGCCAGCCATATCCTGGGGTGCATCAAGCATGGCATTGCCAGCAGGTCTAGGGAGGTGATTGTCCCACTCTGCACTGCGCTGGTGTGGCCTCACCTCGAGTACTGCGTGCAGCTTTGGGCGCCACAGTACAAGAAAGACATAAAGCTATTGGAGAGTGTCCAAAGGAGGACAG
>VWZZ01004963.1:0-48159 GCA_013399095.1 Psophia crepitans | reverse complement strand
CTGAGTTCAAGAAGCATCTGGCCAACGCTCTCAGTCATCTGCTCTGACTGGGCTGGTCCTGTGTGGAGCCAGGAGTTGGACTCAATGATCCTTGTGGGTCCCTTCCAACTTGTGATATTCTATGATTCTATGATCCTAGCCACCGCCATCTTTAACAGGGCCCACTTTTCCTGTCGTATAGGCCGTGATCTCTGCTGAAGCTGAGGAATAGAGGAGGTTGAGTGATGAATGAATAAAATGTTTGTCAATTCAGAATGTTTAAAATAAATTTCAATTGAAAAAGAAATAACCCAATACTGTTGTTCCTATGCCTTACAAAGACAGGAAGAATGGATTTGAAGTCACAGTTACACAAGCCCCTAAAATTAAGCTAAAGAACAAGTAACTTCCATATCAGCACACTGTGTCATAAATTTCTTTTTATATTAAGCCTTTCCACTTGTTTTGCAATGTTCCCTGTAGAGCGGTTTTGCTTCTGAGTGTACTAAATGATGAAAAAAGAGGAATTCACACAGGGATGACTTACAGTGGGAATATCTGCAGATTTAATGACTGTACATTTTGTTACATTCATAAACCATATTTTTCTTATATGCCAATATTTAACTTTTTTCTGTCTAGGGAAGGATTTCTTCTGACAAAACCCCAACATTGTCTTTCCAAATATTTATTTTTTCGTTCACAGATCTTACATAAAGAATTTCAAATTAAGCTGAATTTAGTAGAAAACCAGTCCTATAATTACATTTTTAATTTGCAGAGAATTAGTGTGAGTGGAAAAGAATATAAATAAGTGTCCCTTTGCTAAAAGGCATTGAGCTTCTTATTGTAAAAGGCTTCTCTACACTTTATTAAAAAAAAAAAAAAAAACAAGAAGAGTTTTCTTCCTTTGTTTTGTTTTTAGATTCCACTATGTGGACCTGCTTACTGTTACCAAACAAAATAATGAGAAAATATCCCTGAATGGTAAAAATTGCTCATGTAGTTAAATACCAAATTCATCCTTAATAAAGACTATAAAGGAAATTATTTGGTTTCTCTCTTCTGAAGGCAACATATTTTTCTATTATACTAGAATGATATGTGTGTTTACAGATTGCGACAGTTCTCTGGGGAGTGTCCTTCTGGTATTCAGCCCTACTGCGAACAGCAGAATACTAAATATGTTAAGTACTCATACAGGTAACCTGAATGAGGTATCAGTTTTGTAACAGTTCTAAGAAATAGTTCATGGCAAGAACACAGTGCACAGTTCATCACTGATTACAAGACAGGGATAGAATTGAGTTAAAGCTGACCTTGAAGTCAATGGCCTTGGGTAAGTGTAGGTTTTCCTTTGCAATTAAAAGGCTTCAAGAGTAATTTATCTAGAGCATTGGTCTTCAGAGAGAGCCTTTTAAGTTCTCCAGTGATTTTGTACTCTAACTTTGCTGTAGTGTATTTCCTTCCTGAAGTTGACTTGAATTTCGAAGCACTGAATGATAATAAATTGTTACCTCTTTTCATACAACTTCAGTGTTTTGGAGAGCAAAATGTTACTGAAATTTCTGTTTTTATGCTTAACGTTGATTTTGTGAGACCATGACTTACAGAAACCTCAAGGCACATTTTTAAATGAATCTTACTCATTTCTGTGCAATCAGAGCAGTAAAATATTTATTCTTTAGGCTATATGTTGATCCATATCACTCTTCAGTGTAGTGAAGACTGTATCATGGCAACTTTGTCACATTATGTTTTTAATTCATTAGGGGGGAAAAAGTTAGCTAGCAAGTATTGGGCATGTTTTCCTCTGTATATCCATGTGTTCAGAGTCAGAGGCTTTATGATTTTCTTAGATTTGTCTTTCTTTTAATTAAAAGGAAACTTTCAAGATCTGGCAGAACATGATTTTAATATAGAATCATTAATTTATGACACTGCAAATGCTGTAATATAGACAACATTTATAGATTACATAGACACAAACATATAAACTGTAAGTGTGCTTTTTATTGGTCTTGGCAGAGCTGTCCCTTGGAGTTTTAACAAAATATATGAGTTACTGTTTGCCATCTTGCAGAGAGAAGCTGAAACATAAGAAAATGTTCATATCGCCCTAAGCTAAACATATGGAGCCAAGGAAAATTGCAGGAAGTGATATACCTTACAATATGGAGTTTGGTAGGTGCTCATATTGTAAAGATTGTATATTTAGTTATGACAGTACACATTTTCTACTCCTCTTCACAGTTTGTTTAAGAACAATTAAAGCACCACAATAGAGATTTGAATGAAAATGAACCCTTCATCTAGCTGGAGGGAGAGAACCACTGCTCTCTATAATTGTTTTGCAGCAGAGCAAGTGGATCTGATCCTGCTCTTGCTTTGCTCAGGTGAATGCAGTACAAAGGATTTGCATAAAACCAACATCATTGTTCCCACTTAAAGGGGTGCTTCCCAGCTCCTAGGTCTAAAGAGAGAAGGTTGACTGAGCTCTGACTGAGTGCGTGGATCCTGGGCTGTCCTGCAGCCTGTCTCACATCCCAGGCATGAGGGAGGCTGGGAACCAGCACAGGTACAGACTGCGCAGGTACCAAGGGTCAGGGCTGTCTGTCTCAAAGGCTGGGGCAGCTACAAACAGCAAGAGCAAGCTCTTCATCTCCAATGTTTGGCTATTAAATGTCTCTCAAGATACACGAGCTAATGATGCTAAGAGCAATAAAAGACAGGCTTGCTAGTGGAGCTGGTTAGTTGTAATCCTTCATTTTAAAAGCTTTTGAATAAAAATACATAAAATACTTGCAAGTGCCCATGTGAAAATAGTTGACATCGTCAGTCCAACTTAAATGGGCATGTGTCCTTAACTAGAAATCTTGTCATCTTCAGCACAGAAGCCAAGATCTGAATGGAAGTGAAAGCTGAAAACATTTACTGTTGCTCTGTGTATACCAGCATCTGAGGAAATAGCTTAGTTTTCATCTGTTCATGAAATAAACTCAGGACTCTATTTTTGAGGTAACTATTTTAGTATTTCTCATGAATCATGTGTGTTTCAAGTGTCCATTTTTACAGCTCCTAGGCTCAGAAAAGCTACTAAAGTTATTGCTTGAAAAATTAAGAGAGATAAAAAGTAATCAGTGCCGAAAGCGTGCTCAAACCAAAATAATAAATATTCACACCGAATTATATAAAAGCAGGCCTGTTTATAAATGGATGGGGCACTAGTGTTTCTTTCGATGTCAGATCACGTGGAGCACAGGACAGTGGTGTGGAAGTGATTGTCCATGTTTTCATGCACTCATTTTTGAAGCAGTATTTTGAGAACCTGACATACTGCAGAAGTCAGTACTTTTTAAAGCTTGCTTGGTTTACAAGTGTATGCACTAACATGAATGCTAAGAAAGTAAAGGACTGGATTAAATATGTTTTAAGTGCTGTATTGCTATACAATCAGATAAAAAGGGTTAAAACAAATGCTCTTGGGGATGAGTTTCTCATTGTTTACACCTTTTAGACTTGAAGACTTGGCCAACCTGCTGTGTAACTATGCCTGCGGTCTGGAAAATAGCTTTTTCCTTTTTATTAGGCTAACTCAGGCACTGATTTATTGAGCTGGGGAAGGATAAAGCAGCTTTAGCTCTTCCGTTAACACCAGCTGGGGCCTACATCACATAATGTTTTGTGAATGCACAGCTTCATCCCATTGCATCTGAGCTGCAACAACCTCCAACCTCTGCCAGTAGTATCGTAACTCTCTAGAAGTTATTTATGCCAGGTATCTCCTTAATTCTTTGCTTTTCTGGTTTTCTTTTATCTGTAATGTTTTTGCTTTAATGTCATGCAATCAAAGAGGCTGAAATCAGGGAAACAAACTGAGGTATGCATAATATTTGCTTGCTATTAGCAAGAAACAATACAAATAACCTCCTTATTATCTGTGATATGCTAAGTCTCAGAGAACAGATAAAGGAAAAATGCTTCACTTGCTTCACTGAATCTTAAAAAGCCCACTATGAAAAACATCAGTAACAAATAAATGAATAAGTAGTCAGTTCAATGGCAAATTTGTTCAAGCATTTGTTTGCCTTTTGGAATAAATGCACATAATTCAAGGCCTCTGTAGTTACTAACCTTAGTATAATCCATCTCTAAATTACTTTTACATAGATATATTTTGATAGCTTTTCAAGTTATTATACATATAGCTGTGGCAAGTTATCTTCATTAACTTCAGCTTCTGAGCACTTGATCCAACACTGCTCTTGCTGGGGAATTCAGCCCACCTCCAGTAAACTTTTAGCTCATCAAGGTAACCCATTGACTGCCATGTACTTATCCAACAACTCTTAAATTTCTCAGCTTTTTGTTTCTTGGGCTTTTTCTGTCAATGGGAAAAGAGTTTTCTGTCCCCTCTTAGGACGCAGATATTCACTTTCCCCCCTTTCAATCTTCAGGGCTTCTCTGGTGGTTCACTCATCACCAGCAGCATGAAGAACTGCTGTTATAGGTCACTGTCAAAAGGTTTTTTCTTAATGCAAGGAATGTGTGTAATTTGCGTTCTTAGATTACATAATGCAGTGGGAGAAAGAGACGCTGTTTCTAAATGGGTTTTCTTACCTGCAGTGGTAGAAGTCCATGTATATCAGGATATTAAGCAAAGGATGCTGCTGGTTTGTCTTCAAAGATAAACGAGAGAAAAGCTCCCACTCTTAGCTCAAGGTGTTCCCTAGTTAAAATTTTTGAAAGTGTTAAATCTAGCTAGTGTTGAAAGACGGGTGGTGGTGGTGGGGGGATGTCAGAGAAGACGTAATGTCCGCATTGTACTGAGGGCAGAGGTGGAGAGCAAATTTGCAGCATGTAATTTCTTCACTTTTGATAAGACCTGTTAAAGAAAATGTGCTGTAGACATATAGGGTATTAGAGCACTTACAGGCCTTTCAGCCCAGGCCTGCAGTAGTTGCACAATTCTGTTATCTCACAGATAAGAAGCCAAAACCAAATGCAGACATAGATAAAATGGCTTTTTTTTTTTTTTAATTTTGCAGTGCCAGCGCATAAGATAACGTAAGCTTTACCTCGTGGGAACTTATCTTGAGTGACATGACGCTGCTTTTTATCTGCCACCATATTATAAGGCTCACATTATGTATTGTGAGCTTTTCTACTTTCTCCTCTTCGGTTTCTTTAAGCAGAACACTTGACATTTAACTTACTAAATGGTTAGACTGTTAAGTTAGTCAAGGTAGCATGTCCTGCCAATAACAGCAGTAAAACAGTTCAAAAGTTTCAGGCTGTGTCTAGAACATCTTGATGGCCTCAGCAGTGAGGTCAAGTGATAGAGAATGGCTCGCGTTTGTCTTTTTACAGGTGGTAAGAGAGAATTTACATCCGTAATATCTTTCATAGCAACAGGATTGCCATCTATACAGACTGTTGGATTACGTTTTGCACCTTACTCACTTTCATCCAAGGAAGCTGCCTTCCTGCCTACAGGTTGCAAGCACTGGTGAAATCAGTGTACTTGTAAGCCCTTAATACTATGTTTGTGCTTGGTCAGGAGGTGATCTACACAGAGCCCTTGGCTGCTGGCAGTGGATTCCTTCATGACTGATGAGTATATATTTGATAAGCTGACCACAAGATCACAGACTCTCACTGTGGTCTCTTGAGCCCTTGGAAATTTGTGCGGAACCTCAAAGGATCCTTACATCACTAGTAGGTGTTGGGGGTTGGAAATGCAAGGGCACTGTCTTTCTGTAGCATTACAGCAAGTCCATTACCCTGGGTAAGTGCTTGGCTCTTAGAAAGGCCCAAGGAAACCCATCTTCAGTCAGTGTCGCTTTGCTTTCCCCTTGATTCATAGAATCATAGAATTGTGTTTGTTTGTATGGAGAACGTTCATTTTAGAATAGAGTCATAGAATTGTTTAGGTTGGAAAAGACCTTAAAGATCATTGAATCCAACCATTAACCTAGCACTACCAAGTCCACCACTAAACCATGTCCCTAAGCACCACATCTACACATCTTTTCAATACCTCCAGGGATGGTGACTCAACCACTTCCCTGGGCAGCCTGTTCCAGGGCTTGACAACCCTTTCAATGAAGAAATTTTACCTAATATCCAATCTAAGCCTTCCCTGAGACAACTTGAGGCCGTTTTCTCTTGTCCTGTCACTTGTTACTCGGGAGAAGAGACTAACACTCACCTCACTACAGCCTCCTTTCAGACAGTTGTAGAGAGTGATAAGGTCTTCCCTCAGCCTCCTTTTCTCCAGGATAAATAGCCACAGTTCCCTCAGCCACTCCTCATAAAATTAGTGCTCTAGACCCTTCACCAGCTTTGTTCCCTTCTTTGGACATGCTCCAGCACCTCAATATCTTTCTTGTAGCGAGGGGGTCAAAACTGAACACAGTACTCAAGGTGCAGCCTCTCTAGTGCCAACTACAGGGAAACGGTCATTATGCTAGTCCTGCTGACCACCTTATGTCTGATACAAGCCAAGATGCTGTTGGTCTTCTTGGCTGTCAGCCAGCACCCCCTGGTCCTCTTCTGCCAGACAGCTTTCCAACCACTTGTCCCCAAGCCTGTAGCATTATCTGGGGTGGTTGTCACTCAAGTGCAGGAACCACCACTGAGCCTTCTTGAACCTCATACAATTGGCCTCAGCCCATTGATCCACCCTGTCCAGATTGCTCTGTAGAGCCTTCTTACCCAAGTAGATCAACACTCCCAACCAATTTGGTGTCATCCACAAACTTACTGAGGGTGCGCTCCAACCCCTCGTCCAGATCATTGATAAAGACATTAAAGAGAACTGGCCCCAATACTGAGCCCTGGGGAACACCACTTGTGACCGGCCAAAAACTACATTTAGCTCCATTCACCACAACTCTCTGGACCCAGTCACCCAGTTTTTTACCCAGTGAAGAGTACACTCGCCCAAGCCAGGAGCAGCCAGTTTCTCCAGGACAATGCTGTGGGAGATGGTGTCAAAGGCTTTACTAAAGTCCATGTAAACAACATTCACAGCCTTTTTCTCATCCACTAAGCAGGTCACCTTGTCATAGAAGGAGATCAGGTTAGTCAAGCAGGATCTGCCTTTCATAAACCCATGCTGGAGCAGGCAGAATCTTGAAGGTGTTGAGCATCCCTGTTGCCACCTCAGCTCCTTACTATTTCCCCCCAAACCTCCAGGAAATTTTAAGGTTTTGTAATGTTTATAGGAACTGAATTTTTGCTGTGAAATTTGTGCTTTTATCCAGAAGACACCCTGAGCACAAATGATAAATAACACTTAACAGCATGACAGCAAGCTTTCCCGCTTCTTTTTTCAATTTCCTCTAGTTACATTTCTCTGGTCTCAGCATACTTTCATTCTCCCCACAAATAAATTTGAAATTGTTGCCGTGTCTCTTTCTAAGATGGAGCTAATCACTCACGACAAAAATCATTACAGAAAATGATAATGGGAAAAGCATTCATTTGAGTTCTTTCATTATGTCTCCTGGGGTACTCATTTAAAACCACTGATTCTAACCCAGAGCACAGGGTAACTCATCCCTTCTCCCATTTCATGCTGAGCTCAGAATGCAGTGCAACAAATGGTTTATCAGCTTGAGATGAGAGGTAGAATGGTAAATGTCGTGAGGAGTAGAGATTGGTAAGGCAATGTTATCACGTGTTTATTAACTTTGTGTGTAGGTAGGTGATGAGAGAGGTAGCTGAATTAACCTATCTCTGGTTGCTTTTCAGCTATGTGGTTATAAAGACGGTTATCATCTCTTTGGACATGGGTGCTGGATCATGGGACATAGGTCCTAGATTGTTTTGTCTTTAGAAACATTGTTAGGAAATCTTGATTTCTTCACTGTCTGCTGGTGAATAGGTGAAAAGTATATTGTAAGATGTGTTATATAATTTTTTAGTATACCACAGTCTGCCACTTCTACTATATCCAGATGCCTGCCATTATGCTGTTGCCCTGATGGTGATAAAGAAGTCCACAGTAAAAAAAAGCTGTGGAGAGGAGATGCAATTTCTTTGACCGCATTGACGTAGAGGTGGTGAAGCAGAGTTGAGGCAGATTTGCTGCTGCTGCTGTGTTTGAGAATCCAGTAAAGAGATGCATTCAGAAAGAACACATTGGAATACAGAAATTCTCTGAATTTCAAGTACCAGCCTAAACTAGTTGCTCAGAATTTCTTACAATATCTCAATCACCTGCCACAAAACTACCAAAGTGGCTTTATAAGAAGCTGTACTCAGAGAAGCGAGGTAAACGGCTTGAGTGACAAATAAGCTTTACATGTTGACTTGGTTTAAAATTATCTTCTTTTTTTCTCAGCTAATGTGAAAAGGGGTTTTGGCTACATTACGTGTGCCAGGGGAAAATTATCTGAAATTTTATGGGAACCAGTTGAAAAAGCATTCTTTCTACGTAGAGATGCATGGGACAAATCTTTGTGGTTTTGATAAAGGCAATGAACAATCCAGTGCTCTTTCATAATTGGATTTTAAGTCCTAGCTCTTTGCACTAAGACATTAAATTGGCCACAATGTTTAGAAATGTATGAGGCTTAGATTTTTAAATCTCACAGGAATATTTGATTAAATTTTAATATTAACAATTAAAAATAAATAACGTAAAATCAATTTCTTGATAACTTGCAATGACAACATAAAAATGAAAATTAAGGAAAAAAGGAAGTAAAATGTAATTTCATACTTGTTCTAATCATGTACATCTTTTAACCATTAATGATATCTTTTAAATAAATGTTTATGTATTATGCACATATATTTGTGCAAAAAGTCCAGAGATTTCTTTCTGTAGCTATATATTCGGCAGTTGCTTCAGTATGTTTTGTGAGGTACTTAATACAAAGTAGAGTTTTAGAAAACAATCACAGAAATCACAAAATGTTTTTCTGCATCTTTTTTATGTTGTCAAAAAGTGAAGTACATTGACCTCACGTAAAACTCTCTAAGCCATTTGGGAATATATTCTTTAGCGAGTAATTTCCTTTAATATTCTATGCTCAAAGCCAGTTGAATTTTTGTGATCCTAAACTGTGGCTAAATGTGTCCACGTACAAGTGCTGAGATATTTCTTTGAGAAAAATATGAGTCTGCAATCAAAACAAATAAATTATTCATATTTCTGTACTTTGCTAAATAAACTCTTTGATTAACCGAACAAACTGAGTAGTGTTTCTTGCTAGATACAGATAAATTATTTGATATGATTTGTGGAAAGAGTCCTACTTTTTATGTACTGATTGGGTATAATTTTCATCTCATAGGTGAGCAGATTTTAAAATTAGCTTGGTCTAACATAAAATACTTTTTTATGAAAAGAGAAAATTATTTTCCCGCTATGGTAATTTGATGTTGTTTATTTTTGAGCCACTTCTGAAACTTCCATTCATACTGAGCAATAGTTACCCAGTGGGACCACTTCTTTAAGGACTATCTGGCTCAGAGCTCCAAAAGTGAGACTTCTATTCATATCAGAATTCAAGTAGAAATTTAGAAGTCCAGTAAGATCTTAAAGGTGCTTGAAACTGGAAATGATAGGAAACTTAGATTTGTTTGTTCTTTATGACAAACTTCCTTCCCTCTTTAGCTGAGGCAGAGAGTGAAAGCAGGTTTTGAGAAGATAATGCTGATGAGACATTTGCTCGTGTGTTAGGTACATGCTGGGTAACATATTTTGTTAATGGGCGTGAACTTCCAAGAGTAACAAGTATACACAGGTTGAAGAAAAAGGATGTCTACACATAAGCCATCCTTCTGTCTCAGAGGGTATTTCTGCCAGGTAATTCATACTTAGAAAGGTCTGATTGCTAACATTAGGAATATTATAAATGAGATCTATTAACATTTCTACTGGTTGTCATAATGCTAATATACAGATTCAATTAGATCCTTTAAGGTGAAGTTAGAAAACCTGAATGAAACTGAAATTTGTTCTTGCTCCTTAATAGCTGTATCGAAAACTACCTCTTCTGAATAGTCCGTACAAGTGGAGGTTTTGTTCAGACTCTGACTCATAACTGTTGTAGCTTCCTTCATCTATCTGTCCTCTTAAAAAACTGCATAGTTGATCTAGTCTGGACACAATGCCTTTCTATTTAAAAAAATGTTGATATTTCAGTCTTGTGCAGATCTTCATTCCTTGAAGTGAGATCATGGCACGACAGAAACCATACTACTCTACGTTTTAAACTACTTACATATTTTCTTTCTCTACATTTGGCTCTTGCACCACAAACCCTCTACCCCACTGCATTCATTGACCTTCTTTACTTGCCTTCCATTATGTGCAAATGTCTTATTTCTCAGTCAGGCTTCTCGACAACTGCATTATGCACCTCGCTTTTCTCCTCTCATTCTACCTTTACTCTTTCTGTGCCATACAGTTTATCCATCAAGAATGAATCTGACAGTTGTCTTCAGTTTTTTCACACTCGTGCATAACTGTGTCTTACAACTTTAAATTCTGTATTTCTGAACTTTTACAGTTATAAGTTTAGAACTGGGCTAGATTACATTACAGAATGAAAAGAAAATTTTTACAGTGCTACTTGGTGACCTGGGAAAAAAAATGCAGCACTCTGAAATACAAGTCAGGTGTACTATAAATTCTGACAACAGAAGCCATATAGTATCCAAAAATAAAATCAGTAATGGTTGTTTTAAAAATAGAAAAATGAAAATTATTGTCTTTGATCTGTGAAATGATCTTCGGTTCTAACATTGCACTGTCCCATCATGTCTGGTGAACCTCATAGTGTTATGTTTTCATAATTGTTGATTTCTGAGGAATTTTAGGCTCTGCTTTGTGTGTGATTTCAAAATTTGAGTATTACAAGCAAATTATGTGTTTATCTATTAATTGCAATGCTGTGGCCTGTGAAGGTGGAGTTTTGTTTGTGTAATTCTGGTATTTATTACTAATTTTGATGATCTCAAGAATACAGACATACCAATGAAAACAAATCATTGTGATGACTGAGAAGGTGATTTAGCTGTCATAAAAGATCTTCCTATTCATGTGATATTTTGCAGGATCCCTACAAAATTTCCTGAATTTCCTCTACAAGGTTTTAAATAAAGGAATAATCCCTTTGACCAGCAGAGAGCAGCAATGATATACTTTTTAAGGACCTAACTGTCTGCCCTCACAAAATACTACTGCAGTTCTAAACTGGCGTAAGGGGTGGATAAAATTGTGTATTATTATCATGAACATACATTTATGGGAAAAAATTGTGCTAAAATGAAATCAACAATGGGCAAAATATGCCCCCTTTAATTGCATTCATTTATAGAACCTTTTAATTTAACATACTTTAACTTCTTACTTGTCTATGTGAAAGTCACATAGATGTATTACTTAGCCTGAACTATTTTTAAGTCACCCTTATTCTTAGTAGATGGTTGTGTTTACATTGATCTGAAAATTTGCTGTGGAGTTTCTTTGCTTTTGTTGGACAGTGTCTACATGTTAATTCTTACAGGAAAATTTTAGCCCCACAAAGGTCAACAGGCATTTCTTCCACTGACCTGAAGTCAGGATTTCACCATTCTTGTGACATATATAAAGACATAAACACCATAGGGTTAAAAAATTCTATCAGTGCTTATTTTCGGGTTTTTCTGCTCTCTGATCACAAGGATACCCGTGCAGTTTTACAGTCTCTGCATAGGAAGGATGAGAACCTCAGTTTTTCCTTTTCTAGAGTATCCTAACAATGCTGTTAGAGATTTGTAATCTCTGTTCCGGCTCTGTGGCCCTTGCATGCTTGGTTGTATAGTGGTACTCTGGAATAGTGGTCTCTAGAATAGATGACAGCCGTCCTTTGTTCTCAAGTTTTTTGGCTAACCTGAACATGAAAAAAAAAAACCAAAAACAAACCCAAATAACAACAACAGAAAAGCAACCCCAAAACCAGAAAACCTGTGCAATTTTATATCCCACTTCCTAGTGGGACTAGTTTGAAAAGTAGGAAAGAAGAGCATTAACAATGCCACCATGCTGTCACTGTTGGAAGGAAAGTGGGATTATTGTTGGTTCACCCAGAGTTGTCTATATGTTATGTATAGTTGTATGCTACATTTTGGTTCAAATCAGGACCGTGGTTCAGGAGTGAATCTTCTGTTCCTGCTAGCACATGGAGCAGTGTTACTTTCAGAGCAGTATTACTTTCAGAGGATACATAAGTAGAATATATGTTCCAACCACTAATGAATGTTTAGTTCTGGGACGGAATGCGTGTAGTTTAGAGTAAAAACCCTGTGAAAAATATGGATATATGTGTATGTACGAACGACGTCCCCTTGGGACCAAGTATTCTGCCATTCAGATCCATCCACACTGCACCGTGCCCAGGCCACTCTGGGTAAATGACTTCAGGCTGCTTCATGCTTACAAATTTGAAAGAAATTTGGATGACAGCTAGCATTTATGTCCTTACCTCTCTGGTACTGCCTAAATTCTGCTGTGCAAAAAACTCTTGAGGTCCAAACTCAAAATGCTATCTGAATTTAGGTTACACTAGGTTTCAGCAAGGCTGGAAAGCAAGTGTTCATATTCTAAATCCATTGTGAACTGCACTAGCTCTCCCCTTTTTTGGGTGTTAACATAGCTTGTATTTAGTTCCATTTGCTTCAGTGTTTCTATTGCAAACTAGGAGCAATAGTGTCACAGAGATTTTATAAAAGTATATGAAGCATTGAGGTCCTATCATGATGAGCTTTATAAAAAAGCTAATGAGGAAAATATTCCTCTCTTCCTTCAGACAAGGTCTTGAATAGTGTGCAACAAATTACTTGTGAGACCACAGACTGGATAAACAGGGGGAAAGAAAATATTAAACAGCTTTTCATTAAATGAGTACCATCCTTTCTGCAAATGTAATGAAAAAAGGTCTGGAAGGAAAATAATGAAATCATGTAATTAAAGATCGTATCAGCATTCATATGCCCAAAGCACCTGGCTCAGAATTCTATGGGAAATTTAGTAGTGGCATTTCATAACATGAATGCATGACACTGCAACGTGACTAATATTCTTTTAACAAATTGCTTTACTGCAATGCACTCAAATTAGGAATGGAACAGGTTTAGTTTTGACTAAATTGTAATTCTCACTCTTTAATTATTTAATTTGATTTAATTGTTTGGTGGATTATTAAAAAAAATTGTAATAACCATTTAACGAATCAGTTGTTCATTGATCTTATCATTTTATTAAATATAAAGATATTAGTAACTGTCATTTCCATAATTATTGTCACAGCAGTATTTGTATTGAACCTATATTAGATTCTTACTTTGCTCGGCAGAATACACTGACAGAACAAGAAACAGTCCTCGATGGGAAGAGATTACTGCTGTTAGAAGAAGCAAGGGTAAATTGGAGAAAAGGAGACATTTAAAATGGAGGCTAAATAAAAAAATGGGGTGCATGCAAACATCATGTTGATTGTGACAATGGATTTTCTTCAATTTAAGTAATTATACTTCCAAGTGGAGTTTTGTGCAGGACTTAGCTATATAAAATTTAAAGCAGAAAAAAAAATGAACAAGAATGTTAAAAATAAGTTTGGATAAGAGAAGAGTATGATTGGCCACCAGACAGAGAATGAATGAGGGAATGGGAGCAGGTAGCCCTAAACATAAAGAGAATTAACAGGGAAGTTCAACATCTTTTGGAAGCTTTCTATATGGTTTTGGCATTAGTTTCTTGATCCTTCAAGCTACGATTAAAATTTTATTTCAGATTCGATAACACAGAATGTAAAAATAAAATTCACCTAAAAGAATCATAGAATCCCTAAGGTTGGAAAGGACCTCCGAGATCATCAAGTCCAACCGTCAACCTAACACCACCATGCTTGCTAGATCATGTTCCGGAGTGCCACGTCTACACGTTTTTTGAATGTCTCCAGGGATGGCGATTCAACCACCTCTCTGGGCAGTCCGTTCCAACACCTCACCACTCTTTCTGTGAAGAAGTTTTTCCTAATATCCAATCTAAACCTCCCCTGATGCAACTTGAGGCCATTCCCTCTTGTCATCAATCCTGACTTGTATCAGACATAGGGTGGCCAGCAGGAGTAGGGAAGTGATTGTTTCGCTATACTTGGCTCTGGTGAGGCCACTCCTCGAGTACTGTGTTCAGTTTTGAGCCCCTCGCTACAAGAAAGATATTGAGGTGCTGGAGCATGTCCAGAAGAGGGAACAAAGCTGGTGAAGAGTCTAGAGCACTAATCTTATGAGGAGCAGCTGAGGGAACTGGGATTGTTTAGTCTGGAGGAGGTTGAGGGGAGAGCTTATTGCTCTTTATAACTACCTGAAAGGAGGTTGTAGCCAGGTGGGTGTTGGTCTCTTCTCCCAAGTAACAAGCAATAGGACAAGAGGAAATGGCCTCAAGTTGTGCCAGGGGAGGCTTAGACTGGCTATTTTGAAAAATTTCTTCTCTGAAAGGGTTGTCAGTCACTGGAACAGGCTGCCCAGGGAAGTGGTTGAGTCACCATCCCTGGAGGTATTGAAAAGATGTGTAGATGTGGTGCTTAGGGACATGATTTAGTGGTAGACTTGGCTGTGCTAGTTTGATGGTTGAACTCGATGATTTTAAAGGGCTTTCCAACCTAAATGATTCTATGGCTCTGTTTTATTCTAAAATGAACCTTCTCCACACCCAGTGTCAAGGCGCTGAGTGCCCCAGGCACCCCTGTCTTTTACTTGTTGGTTTGCTTTTTCACCCAGCTGGACACTTTTGAGGTTTAGTCAGGAATGGAAACACCAAATTGCAATAAAAAGGTGTATGCTTTCTCTCTGCTTGCAGATACTTTGAAGCAATTGAAACATCCCACAGAGGTATCTAGTGAGATTTTCATACCCTTTTTTTTTTTTTCTCACCTGAGACATCAGTGTGGTCTGAATACATAACTGAGCTTGGTTTCAATAACTGTGTGACGTCCAAATCTAGGTTCTAATAAGTGAAGTCTATGAAGACTACCCTGAAAGTCACAAATTCTGTTATTTTGGATCAAGGATCGATATGCCATTTTGAAGTTGATTTTTTTTTTAAAAGACATTCTTGGTCTGTTTTCTTTAAAATGACATAACACCACTGTCTCCATGGTACATCCAGGGAAAGGACATTATAAATAGAGTTTCTCTAGTATTAATTAACATATTTGTCAATGATATTAATAAAAACAGAACTGCAAGGATAGCCATGATAATATTACGCATCTAATTGCTGAAACAAGTTTCTTATTATATAATTCATATCTAAATGACCTTTTATTTTATGTAACGATGTTAGCTATAATGAATGGTGAATTGTGTATTTTTATTAGTTATATATTTGTTAATAAGTATAACTATAATATTGTAAGTATGGTGTTTGGTATTTTTGTATTCTCCATGGGATTGCCCACAAATTAATTCTGTTCATAGGCTACATTTCGCATATATACGAAGAGCAATATAAAAAAGAACACTACAATTATTTTCTTTTTGAATGGCTTATAACTTACTCTTTCTAGTTTCTCTTCAGCTGCCTACATAAACTAACTTTGACTTCTGTTTTTATTTCATGTTTTAGTTTTTCCTTGCAGCTCTTCATAATGCAGAACAATGAGCAAACCACTGTGATTTACTTTAATCTTTAGCCTATTAAATCTTGCACTTGAAGGTCAAATTGAAGCAGAAGCAAATCTATGCTTCTTTAATAAACTTTAATTCTACAAATAAAATGTGATTGAAACTAAATTGTAGTAGGATATTATTTTAGAATTTCTTTCTTCATCTTGTAAATATTGGTTGAAGGGAGGGTAATGAGAATCTGAAGTTACTTGTTCCCCTGAGTACAGGCATCGTTTTCATATGGCTTTGTTAGAATGTTACAAGAAGATACTGGGTAAAAATAGTAAAACTATGAGCTTATAGCATGAAACAGAAAGTCAGTGAAGGGTAACAGAAATTATGAGCAATATGGGGAAGCTTTCAGTGTAGGGCAAGATGAGAAGAAACCCATTGTTTGCTGTAATTAAATTTCAAAATGGGAAACATTGCCAGATTTAACCTTTTCAATCAAGAATTTATTCCTTTCTATAAAAAATGAATGTGAATTTTAAGTTTAATAACAAGGATTGGATGCAATTAGGTGGCCTATATTATGTGTTAAGACACAGAATTGTAATTGATAGTTGTAATTATAAAACTGTGAAAAAGGTAAAAACATTAAAACAATACTACTTGTAAAAGCAATTTCTAACTTACAGATAGGATATGAGAAGAAAGTTCAGAGAAGGCTTTAAAAAGCTTTTAAACATTTCTAATATAATTATCTAGGAATATGTTTTCCAAGAGGGAGTAAACTAAAATCAGTTTTCCTAAGCTGTACCACATGTAAATTGTGGAAAAAACATTCTTGGCCCAAATATTTATTTCTTAAAGTCAAAGACATCACTGGGAATCCATTAGACCAATGTTGAATATTTCTGGGGAAAAAAATCATAGAATCGTAGAATGGTTTGGGTTGGAAGGGACCATAAGGATCGTCTGATTCCAAACCCCCTGTCATGAGCAGGGACACCCTACACTAGACCAAGTTGCCCAAAGCCCCATCCAACCTGGCCTGGAACACTGCCAGGGATGGGGCCTCCACAGCTTCTCTGGGCAACCTGCTCCAGGTTGGCAAAAGCAATTTTAAAGAAATTTAAGAATAACAGTGTTACAAGAAACTTCACACAATGAAAGAAAGAAAAGATGACTCTTGTTTTATGGGTGATAATGCACAGGAAAAAAATGCAAGTGTTACTCTGAAAAAGTATTTTCCTTTGTGCTGTATGAAGCAGACAAGGTGAAGAGCCAACAGCTGTATTTGTGGACAAATTGGGGGCACCTGCTTTCTCCTTAATTAAGATTTCTTCTGAGTTGCACCTGAGCTGTGGGTTGCAGCTTGCAGGGTTTATGTTTAGTGTTTTCAGTGATCCTAGCTCTTCCTGTGGGTGAAAGGCTGGCTTCAGCAAGGCAGCGTGGTATCCAGAAGCAGAAAAATTGTTCAAACAAAAAAGGAAAGAGTCCTCCAGTAATAGAGGTGAGTGAAAGTGGGAGTTTTGTCACTCTGTTGCTGATGAGGTGCCTGGACTAGAGGCTGGCTGAGCGGCTTAGGTGGTAGTCAGTTATCTGGAAAATGGGTGAAATAGGCTTGAATTTTCACTGACAGAGAAAAATATAAGACTCTAGATCTCTCAAATCTACTTACGTAGCTGGCATATATTAGGTGAGAGTGGGATGAACTATATCTCCCATAGGAAAGACAAAAAGTGATCTTTCTTGTACTTTCTAAAGGTTTATGTGCATGTAGTTCAGCTACTTAGGCTGCAGACATTGGTGTGGGATCCCTCTAGTGCCTTGAGCCCTGAGGAAAGTAGAACTGGAAATATATTTTCTCTTCAGTGCTTGGTGTTGGTCTGCTCACTTAAAACTCGAGTCAGCTTAGTGGACCTATCTAAATGTTCAATGTGATTCTCTGGGTTTGTGAAGTGTCTTAATGAATATGAAGGCAATTGAATTTATTTCAGAAGGCGTTAAAAACCATCCCCTGGTCTTGAAGTGCAGCAAATGCTGAATAGAAGAGAAATATGGGTTTCAGGACTTGGGCTTTAAAAGAAATATTTTCAGAAGTTTAATCTAGGGAAGTAAGTCGGGTTACTGTGGCAGAGAAACTGGTGAAAAGGATGCAAAGCTAGCAAGGCTGTGTAGGGTATGGATGATGGAGCCGCAGGAAAGAGGAGGAATAATTTGTGGTCCTACAGCTGTGTATAAGTGAACTACAGATACTCCTAGAATTTGTCTCTTTACCTGACTTTTGCAGGGAAGTTATTCTACTGTTTGCTAGATCTGGAGGTGAAAACTTAAGTCTCTTTAGTGGTGTATAGAAACTCAGATGTGCTGCTTCAATGTGTTTAAAGTGTCAGAAAATTTGTTTACATGCTCAGGCTGCTCTAATTAAATTTAAATCTGCTTTAAAAGGATTTTAATTAGAGTAAGCCTTCTGCAGACATTTTAATATCTGTTTAAATTGGCTATATTGCTTTGGTTAGTATGTAAGTTTATACTTAAGCTATAAACAGATTGTATCTCTTTAAGTTATTATTTTCAGCTGAGATGTTATTTGGAAGTGTGCATCCTCCTGTTACATTGTAATTGCCAGGTAAAAAGTATATGAAGTAAATATATTTCAGAAAGGTTTTAAAAACATTTCATGGTATTATCAGTTCCACAAGGTTTACCTGTGACTGGTCAGCTGGGAGAAGTCATTATATACTGGATTTTAAGAATTTCTCATGTGTTAGCATTGATATAATTTATGTTCAAATTGTTTCAATCCTGTATACAAAACTGGCTCTACACAGTGAACAAGTTCTTAGAGATCTTATATCTTCTGTTCAATGAAGAGTTAAAACTTGTTTTGCCAAAAGAGTTATCAGATCAAAGGGCTAAAAAAAAAAAAAAAGTACATTTTTTCCCTGTTCTTGTCAAGAAGGTGAGCAAGGTTGACTGTTGAGAGTGTACCAAAGAATTGGCAGTGGTAGAACGAGATGGATACCATCTGACAGAAAGAAGCTGCCTCAGAATTCCTTATTTTGGATCTTTACATTTCAAAAAGTTTTTCCTAGTGAAAAAGTATGTTTTTTGAAGAACAAAGAAAAGACTGTTAGCTCAGATTTAAAAGCAAATAAATAAAACGTAGACTACTGGTGATGAGAATGTCAGGGATGTTGCTAATACATGGTATGCTATGCTATTTATTCCATGTGGAGTTTTAGAATCCCATAAAATGATCTTGCTGAGTGGCAAGGTGCATCTAGCTCTCTGAAAACCTGCAGAGATGTGGCATGTTCATCGCAAAAAAGAAAAAAAAGAATGGTAGTGTATTATGGAATATGCTAACTTTTATAGGATCTGACAGCTCGGGCTGGGGTATTAATTTCTCCTAGTTCATTGTCTCTTTTGAGCAAGTTGCACTCTTCTTTCATGTAATAAAAGCCTTAAAAGTGCTTATTTTCCTTTTTGTCTGGAAAATCACCTTAAGAGTAGACCTGCTTCTTTTTTAAAGAATTCTTTGACATTTTATATACACAGAGAATAATATATTGAAACCCAGACAATTAATCCTGTCCTTGAAAGGATGATCAGTAGTCTCCAATTCAACCTCAAATGGAATTGGATTCATTATAGTTCACTTGTCATTCTTCTTACTCATTTAGCTGTGCCATTTCATATTCTTGTGAGGGTTTTTTGTTGTTGTTTTTCCAGAACTACTTACTAAGATTTTTGCACCACCTTAGGAGATGTTAAATTATTTTAAATAATAAAATATCAGAAGTTTGGAATTCTCATTGTGTACATCAATGAAGGGTGTTATGGTTCTGTAAATCCTGTGCTCAGGTGTGCAACTCTTCTCTCATTCTCCTTCACGATTAATGAATTCTCTATTAATTGCACAGAAATTGAATAAAATTGCTGTAATACTTGGTGACGTAAGTGTTGTGCAACACCACGACTTAATGTTAGTTTTAGAACTACTTAGTGCCCTCAGGAAAAAAATCAAATGGCAGTTCTGCTACATAAGGCTTAGAAAAATACAGATGTTATGTCAGAAGTTGGAAGGGCACATGCCCACTGGCAGCCTCTTGTATGAGGGCAAAGCTGCATGTAAGTGGGGAAGAGTGACGGTGCACTTTCTTCTGGGCTCCCTGGCTCAGCTGGTACCGGAGCTACAGCTGTGCCTTGCTTCTGAGTAAATCCACTTAATCTTCTTGGACAGCCACAGAGGGCTAAGGATAATCTTGCTCTTTAAATTTGACTTTTTTTGGTCAAATACACACATATCCATCATTCATTAAAAAGTAATGTCTACAGGAGCAATATAGTGTGTTAAATTTTAAGAATGTGGGCTTTCCTCCGGCCTTCCTGGGAGCCAAACTTGGCTGGGGTAATGTGCTCACTGTTACGCTGCGTAGAGGGAGCACCCCGGCATTTCCTACTAGCGATGTGAGGCTCACATGAGGTTTTGCCCAAGTTTTGAAGGGCTCAGCAGACCACTCCTCTCTCTGGCAGTCACATGCTCTTATAAGCCCTCCTATCTGAACTCAAGCAACTCTGCAGAACTCGCCCTCTCTACTGAAACTGCTGTTCAGGCTTCTGTAAAGTGTATCTGCTCAACACTTCAATGGAGTATTTTTAAACCTATAGTCAAAAAAGTTAACTTTTTTTATAATCAACTTATTTTAGTAGAGATGAGAATCTGTTATCTATATTACTCTGCCTTATATAAAATGCATAGTGTGAAATCTGTCTGGATCAACGCCAGACTTAAACATCACAATAATTGCTTTTTTTTGTTTGTTCTGCAAGGAACGAGGATATCCAGGCCCTATGGATGAGAGACCGGTCTGTCTGCTCACCATTCACCTGTCCTTCCTTTCCTCTGTTTCTGTCTGTACAATCCCATCGCTTGTTCTGTGCTAGTTCTATTTGTTATCTGTTCATGTGCTAAATCAATTCGGTTCAATAACCTGACAAAAAACTAGTTCAGCACAGAAAGCCATTTCTCTCCCCCCCCGCCCCCCCCTTTTGTGTTGATAGTTAAATAAGTTTACTGTGCAATCAGGCAGGTACCAGAGCTGATAATAACGAACAGACACGGTCACAGGGCGAGAAGCGGGGGAGGAATGGCATTACCGTTTGCAGCAGTGAACCACTTAATCAGCTCTTCTGCAATGTAGGAGCTCCAATTAGTCTCTTGAATTTAGATGTCAAATTTGTCATGACAACTAAGATGGGCAATCTCAATATCATCCTGCAGATCACTAGTGTATTTTCATTCTGTCTTATTTTTGACTTGGCACTTCTGTTCCTGAATATAAGGAGAGGGTCTTTTGTATTTTGAAAATTGCTTAACCCTTCAGAATGCTTTTTTCAAAAGACAAAACCAAGAGATAAAATCAGATTAGAAAGATGAAGTCATAAAGCATGTGGAAGCTGGTGGTTTTCCTGCTGTTCTGCTCTGTAAGAAATTTGGACCTGGTAAAGAGATCATCTAAAAATAGGCAAATTTGGTGGGAAGCACAAGGGTAGACTGAGATTATAAATATTACCTAATCACAAGTGATGTTTGTCTTTTCCACAAGTGGATGCTAGTTTTCTCAGGTAACTAGGATGTATCTTTTCTGCTTCTTGAAATCAGACTTGTAAGTATCTCTGAAATTACCTTAGGAATTATTCTGTATTAGCAACATGAACAAAAAAGCTATTTATTATAGGGATTTCAAAGGAAACATATTTCTTACTTTTTTTTTTAAGGATAATATGAATAAAACCATTGTTGGCTCCTATTATATGACACATAATGTGGTGGTATAAATGTGCTTACATTATCAAAAGTTCCCACACAGGGATAAATGAGATGCCACCTCATTTCAGTAGATTTACGCAGGTAATACATTTGTAGAGAGAGAAAATTTCAAAGAAAAAAATTTATAGCAAATAAACCTAAAAAATATAACCTCTTTAAATTGGTAGCAGTTCAGGATTTGCCTAGACTGCGCGAGTTACTTTTTGTGCTACCTTTTATCAAGCTGTTTGTAAGGAGTCTATACTTTTTGAAAGCAGCTGTCTTGGCTTTCTGATGTGCATTATTACTATATTTAGCAATAGGATGAACAGATCAAATTTCCATCAATAATTCTCGAATTTCCAATTGAATATAATTTCTCGATGTTATGCTCACTTATTTCCTGAGGCAACCCATTATGAGACTAGTAAAGGAAATATCTCAATTTTTCCCCTCTGAGATTTTCTGTAACATTTGCCACCCTGTTGTGAACACATGAACAGCAGAAATGGATGACTGAATATGTCTTTCAGTCCTGGTTTTAGCTTTGTTTTGATTTAGGAATATAGGGGGTATTTATAGTTAACGTCAGAGATTTCTCTCGCTTTGAATCTACTCTTTGCAAGTGACCTGAACAATGTTTCAGGAAGGTGTGAAAGAACATAACAATTATGTTACTGGCACTTCCCTGGTATTCCAGTCCCAAACAATGCGCATCTTGGGAACTTCTAAAGTCAGAAGATGTCACTTCTCTGCATTTAATATGTCTGGAGGGATTTTTTTTTTTCTTCTGTTTGTTGTCTTGTATCTTTTTAATCTGTGCAACTGTCTCGTGGCAAGGAGTTCCACAACATAACTATTTAATGCATGAAGAGGAACAACTTCCTGTTTGCTTTGAACTTTTTACCTATTTAGCACACTAAGCTTCATAATCAGTTTCATGGTCTTCACCGCTCATCATGCATACTGAAAATGAGTGATTTATATCTGAAATGTATGTAGAAACACTTTAAATGAAAATTGTAGGTGTTTTACTTGACAAAGCTCCACGTGAAACTCTTTGACGTGGCTTTTCATATTTCGTCATTTTTTAATTTGTATTTATACTCAAAAAACCCTAAACATTGCACCCATGAATCTTATGTTTCTAATCCAGCCTGTTTTCCACTGGGAAGGATGTTCATCTGGAAAATATCTAGAAGCACGACACTTCAAACTTGTGCTACTAAGTACTTTTTAACGAAGTCTTCTCTCTACAACTTCACCAGCAGTATAAGTCCACTGTCAATTTCTGTTGAAAACTCTACTATAAATGGTTCTTAGCTCTGACAAGTGTGGTAATCACCATAATGAAATCAAAGTTTTAGGCATATATTACTCCTTTGAAGGATGTATGAACAATCTGTTAACAACGTTGAAAACTAAGCTTGCTCACCAGGGGGTTACAAACTGCCAAAGACATTATTCCTTTAAAACTGTGCTTAGAAGTCTGTGTTCTGACAGTTCTTTACTTTTCTAACAAACAAACAAGATTTTAAGGAAAAGCCAACAGTTTCAAATACTGAAATACTGCCTTTTGAGTCTTCAAATGTTTTCAGTAGCTTAGATGTTTTTTAGATCAGAAAGAAATTAACCTATTTCATGTTCTGAGCAAACGTCTAGGGTGGGTTTTGTTTGTTTTCTTACTAAGTCATAAGCATTACAGACTGTGTGAGCACACAGTAGCTAAAACAACTATATATACTGCAACTCTTTTTTTTAAAAAAAGAATTTAAAAGTCTAGGAATTTATTTCCTATGTGTTTCTTATTTTACCAAGTAGTCTAACTCCTGCAAAACATATTCAGAGCTACCCTAGCAACGAAGGCTTGTCTTTTGTGTCATCACTGCATAATATTTGAGTGACTGGGTAGCAAGTCTGATGTGACTTCCACTGCTACTGTATTATTTTGCTTTTATAATCCTCTCACTGTTTCCTTTTGTTTTCTACAAGTGTTTTAATCTGCATACATTTCTCACCATGACCAATTTTTACAGGGTTATGTGTGGCAAAGTTGGAGGTAGGTGAGTTTGACCTACACAGCTGTGCTGCCAAAAGCCATTAGCATGGAATCTGTTGTGCTGGAAAAATTGTTTTTGTACCGTTTCACTTGGGAAGTGAATTGTGACTGTGACTGCCTGCTCTAGCAGAACTGAAGCTCTGCGGCTGCCTCACTGCGGCTGGATTAGCAGCACTTTGTCAGTGCTGTGCATCCTACAGCTGCATGACTGAAACTGTCTTGATAGGTCAAGTATAACATCTAAATTGTAAGCTCTGTGAACCAGGAATCATGCCCACCTCTCTCCTTCCTCTTCTTGCCTGAACGTACACTTTTTTCCCCTCAACAGCCCTGGTAAACGTTTGAGTTACCTACTACTACAGCTAATGTTCATGAGACCAAGGAATCTTTGCTATGAAAAGCTGAGAACATGAACCTAAGGAAATGATATCTTACGACACAGTCTGTTTACTGAAGTGCTGCTTTTACTGGCCATGGACAGTAGGAATCAAGACTCCAGTGAAAATGGGATCCTTACCCAGAATAACAGTTTTTATTCTTAAAACCAGCTTAAATGTATATGATTTCCTGTGGCTATTTATCTAGATTAGTTTTTTTTAATGCTGAACGAAACCAAGGTAGCTCTTAATAGCCACTACACGCAGTTATTGTAACATGCAGGAAGCTACTGGGAAGAAATAAATAGTACTGCTACCCGGATAACCCTTGATGTTATTTCAGAACTCCCGTAGCTCACGTGTGTCAGGGCAAGGATCCATGAAGAGTATCACCTAGTTAATTTAAAGTTTGTTTTGTTTTGGTTGTTTTTTGTTTTGTTTTGGAGTTGTTTTTTTTTGTTGTTGTGTTGTTGTTGGTTTTTTGTTTGGTTTTTTTAACGGGAGAGGGTGTGTTCCATGTCACAACCAACTGTGGAAATACAGGCACATAATTTATGCTGCACCTTGAATACCTATCTGAAACCTCACAACTGACATCTGAAAGTCATTCATTATCATCAAGGTTAAAGGAGGATTACTGGAATCTGACATATTAGACTGCGAGAGTAGTTTATTTGTCATGCCGGGCAAAGTCCTTGTAGCGTTACTCACTCCTGAGATGAAATTTGAGGAGAAAGTGCTGAAGTGCTGAGCTGGAATATCTATTTTTGGTGCTTTAAGACCAGCTAAATTGATTTCACTGCTTGCTCTGGGAAACCTTTCTTGAGTAAAAGAACCATAAAGGCTATTTGGGTCCCTTACCACTTAGGTCAGGATTACTGTTCTGCCTAGAGTATAATCTGGGATTTTCAATTAAAGGAAAACAATATTTCAGTTTTCTGATAATGGATTACATAAATTCAGTTTTATGTCAACCTCAAGATTGATTCGTAATGTGTTCTGTTAATTTGGGATGCTAAATAATGATTTGTTAATACATTGATTTATCAAGTAATCCTATTGTGACATTTATTATTCAATTTTGATTAATTTATAAGTTTTTATAGTAGCTTTGTTTAATGTTGATATTTGCTTACTCTTTTTTCAGAAAATCCATTAAGACAAAACTGATTTATTATTGTTGATTGCAAAGTAGGTCAATAACTTCAAAAACTTACAACAGTAAATTCAAGAAAATTCTAATTGACCACAAAGGCTTCATGCCTGGAGGTTTTGACAAGGAAAAAAAATCCCCAAAACCTCACTTTAGCCTCTTTCCAGTTCCAAATAGGACATTTTAAATTAACTGATGTTGGTAACACCAGATATGCTCCCAATCATAAGTTCTGTAGTGGCTGTGTATGTAAAACTCTTGGAATTTATTACTTCTCAGCTGTTCAGATAGTTGATCCTCATCTGATTAATCTGAACTACTAAAGACTCCCTAAGGCTGTGATTTTAGCTTAATTGCCTCTTTTCTGTCCCTGTGCAACTGTTTTATTGTCTCATTGGAAGTATTCAAGAGATTAGCAGGGCATAATTTTTTGACGTCACAGAAATATCCTGTTTTGACCTTATTCAGAGATTATTATGTCTTCCCACTGCTACACGGCACAGTCCATAAAATTTCCCTTGCAAGTCTTGCATGCTTTATCTTCAGGCTTATTGACTCTACTACAGTGAGAACTCTTCAAGGTAAAATATTTCTCCTTGTCTTAATTTTTTTTAAGCTTACTGATTTTTTTAACCTACAAAAAAGGCAATAAAGCAAATCTTTCTGAAAATGTTTGAATATGTAGCCATAAAACTTCCCCATAATGTAGTTTCTATCAAATTTTAATATTTTCTTCCTGGTGATAAGCTTGATTAACTAATGAAAACAGATGTATTAGCAACTTATGAGGCACTGTCAAGGTCATGAAATATTGATGGTCATCTAAGCTTTTTGGAATGATGCAATCAGAATAAGCCCTTAGAAATAATTTATTTTACAAGCATTTATTCAAAAGCCATCTGAATCATGGCTTATATTAATAATGACACAAGGAAATAACATCAACTTGTTTATCACAATCCACTGTTCCTAATTTTGCAATTGTTAGATTGATGCATTCGTTTATTGGAACTTACTCCTGAGTGGGAAACATCACCCTCAGTGTTAGTTTTTTCTCCTTTGTCATCCACTCTCATGTCCTATGCTAGGGTGAACATCTGTGTTGTGGGATGTTGTAGCCTGTGTATGTATGGTGGCAAAACTTGTGCAGCAAGACAGCTTCCAAATACAATTTAATCTGAAAGCTAAAAAGCACAGTGGAAAAAAAAGTGTGTGTGTGTGTGACACTATGCTTCACCATTTAATAAGGAAATATTCTTTCTGATTTTTCTTTTCTCCACATCAAGTGATAGTCTCTCTTAAAAATAGATCAGATTCTACTATTCCAGGCTTCCAGTTTTGACAATCTATATGAAAACCTGTAAGGAAAATGCATACTTTATTTCTTGTTCCACAAAACTAAAAGTATACAGCCACATCAGATTTCGTTCATACGCTCGTTTGATTACCAAAACAAGAGGAAAGGGAAGGAATAGAAAAGGAAAAGAATAAAAAAAAAATAAAAATCAAACCAGATATGACTAACCAGGCTAGGTAAAAATACAAACATAAAATCAAAATCAGAGGTATCAGATTTTGAGAAAAAAATTTAGAACTTTTTATTTATTCTGTCTTTTCTGTATGCTGTCCTGCTGTTTCACTCTTTACTGTATTTCTTCTGCCTTTTGTTTCTATGTTTCTCTTTTAATGCTCCCCCTACAATGCCCTGTCCTAGTCTCCGTTCTCTTAATATAATGCTTCCTATTTCTGGACGCCTAATCTGCTAATTAAAGTACTCACTCGGCTGTCCAACATGTGTGTTTTTAGCTATGATCATACATAAAATGTGGAGGTGTTTTCCTCTTTTTTTCCTATAAGTTTCCCAGTTGTCTATTTGCTTAGTCTCTTTCAGTGGTCTGACTGAAGTTCACTTACAGGACTGTGGGGTTTTTTTGTCAGGGAAAAAGTTGTAACTTGTGCCTTCTATGTGCCATCACATACCAAAAATCGAATTAGTTGCTTTGTCATCAATCTGAAGAGTGCTTACAGCACTCAAATCATTTGGAGAAGCAGTAGCTATTGCAAGGTGATGTGTAAACTATCGTTTTTATATCACTGTCTTTAAAAAAGAAAAAAAAGTACATCCATTAGTACCTCACTGTTGGGTAAAAGTGCACTACAACCAAAGACTGTAGCACAGATTTCAAAATAAAAGCTGCTTTCTAGATGGATGTATTTTTTTCCTCCGTAATTGTGTGTCAGAAATTTCCATTCTGAAGATGCAGCTCTTCTAAAATTTTGTAGTTCTCACTTTCACCTCTTGTCTGGTGTAGAGTATTATTTAATTCCACTGAGATTATTAGGTCTGGATCCTTTGAATTTTTAACCTCTTATCATATTAAGAATGAAAAAGTAATAGCTTTATTTTCTAGGATTTCTTTGTGGCATAGTCCAGTATATGCAATTCTCCTTTACTGATCAATATTTTTATAGATACTGCAGTAAATATGGGTCTTGAGAATGGGCCTTTAGAGGAAGAGAGGTTGACAAACTTGTTCAAGTAGGGAATATAAAGATGGAGGAAGTGCAGCAGGGACAAAAATACCAAAGAGAGAAAAGTAGCTTATTGGTCATGATGGGGTTCAAAATTGAGTGATGATAGCCTGGTATGTATAGCATATGCAATAAACACCACCATTCCAAGTAAACGCAGAATTCTTGGATAATAAGTCAGTAGCAGAAGGTAACTGATAAGTTTTAGGTGTGTCCTAAAGTGTGTATGATTAAGGTGATGTTTAAGGATTTTATTTGTAACTCTAGGTACAACCTCAAATCTCTGTTCTGAAGTCTTGCTAAGAGCTGCTCTTTATCCACAAACCAAAGTACACTGGTCATTGGTACAAAGAACTGGAGGCAAAGCCGCTTTGACTTTGGTAAAATCTTGGATTCCAGGCTTGATGCAAAGGACACATGCAAATAATACCTTACTTATGCTTATATGGAAAGAAAGATCTTTTTCCTCCTTTAGAAGAGAGATCGGTGGGTTTTGCTTGCTTGTTTTTTCAAATTGTGTGATGCTAATTTTACTTCTCTACACTTTTATTTTTCCCACATGAGCATATTGGTATTTTCCCCCCATGTTGTCTTAATACTTTGGAAGAACATCAGTGAATAGCTACGATATTGTAATTGTCTTTCTGTTGTAAGGTTTCTTTATTCCACACTTATTCTGAAATCCTTTCCCTGCCCACGCTGACAATTAGCAGCATGCTATGGCATTTTCGATCATTCCTGTCAAAACTTTCCTGTAGTTCCTGTGCCTGTTTGTCTGCAACCATCTGACTCCACTGAATAACCCGGAGACCTCCTCTCCTCTGGACACTGCACAAGGGACTGAGTTTGTCATTACAGAAATCCTATGTACCAGGGAAGTGGCGATAACTCATTTTTTTGAAGTGATAGCTGTTTAAGTTATCTTAAGACAGAAGAAAATGAAGAAATAAGAGAAAATGAAGAAAAGTGATGCCCAGGATATGCACGATGAATCCAGACTGCATGAAAGATTTTCCCAAATGAATACAGCTGAACGCAGATATTGGTGTCTGTAGTTATAGTATCTGCGTTAGTATTAGTCCAAGAGGAGAAAGATTACACAGGAAAGTGTGAACCTTGCACTGAAGCCTTCCTGCTATTTTCATTCCTGTAGCAGGCATTAAAGTTGTTTTGGGATAGAACATGCTTCTTTCATACCTACTCAGAACTTTGAAGAAAATGCCAAAGAACCTGTGAACTTCTCTAGGCCTTCATGAGCTGTTGTATATTTTAATGACCAAAAAAAAGTAGTAATCAACGTGGTTGGAAAAAATAAGCAATTAATAATTCTAGCAAACCACCTCAAGGTTGCCTTACAAATATTTGTTCTGATTTTTATATATATGAGACTAAGATCTGTACAGACATGTACTGATTAATAGTGCAACAAAATTCACGTTTCCTTTTCCTTGATGTGCTACCTCTGTCATTTTTAAAAGACACGTTCTAATTATTAATCAGAGTTGAGAGGGTTTTTTTCCCCCCTTCCCCTTTATCATAAGGAAAAACTGATATATCCATTCTGCCTCTCTTTAATGTTCCGTATTTGGAATCTGAGACAAAACATTCATATCTTCCTCTGGTGCTAGTTCTCAAATAACTGCTGTTTAGTAATGTGAAAAAGTTTCCATTTGCCCTTCACAACTCAGTGAGCTGTAAACATTGAAGTAATTGAGCCACCCACATGCTGGTCTGCAGGTGATATGAGTGATGTATTTTATTAGCATTTAATTAAATTGCAAATGTTATGCTAAACTGTGAAATTGCTGGCAAAAGTTGAATAACTGGATTAAGCAACACCCTTGTTTAAAAGCAATAAATTAAGAGATTGTTGAGTAATTCAGGAAAATATATTCTTTAACTCTCTTGAAGCAATTAACCTATGCACTGCTGCTTAAAAAAGAAAAAAAAAATTAAAAAATCCCTTAGCAAACATACTGAAATTTGAGGCTGTTGCAACATTAATTTCACACCTTCCTAGTTTAGGTTAATGACTTCTGATTATAACAATGAAGATTAAATGGATCTCACTCATTGTGTTGTAGTAAAGAGATAATATACACTTGCAAGATTCTCAAATGACTAAAATTATTTTTTTATTATTGCATTAAGATTCAGGGAGGGGTGTAATAACTCAAGTTTATTCTATTTCAGTTTGGGGAGTGGTGAATGACTTATTCCGATTTGCTTATTTGGATTCATGCCTCAATAAGTCTAACTATGCAAAAGCCATTTGATATGACTTTGTTTAGAATTAAATATTTCCAGTTAAAATGTATAGCTATTGATAGAAGATGCTGGCAACTGCAGAGAATGCTACAGCCAACTGAAAAGAGAAAGTATTCTGATGGGAAATGGGAGGTGGGAGGGTTCCAACATCACATTTTTCATTTGAGGGATGTAACAAAACATGTAAAAAAATTAAAATTTTTCTGATTCCAAAATAAGGAGGAATTAAAGACTGGGAGGGTAATTGTGTTTCCATCCAGAACTGTTCTTTTTTTTTTTCTCTTTTTTTTTTTTTTTCCTAGGATTAGAAGCAGAAGCAACAAAAAATAAAAAGCGTCCACTTGTAAGCGGAGTAGGGGGAAAGCAAACAACTTCTGCAACTCCCTTCATTCAGCTTTTCTAAGCTGGACTGTTTCTGTAGACATTGTTTCCAAAATGTTAAGTTAACCATTTGAGGATTGAGGATTTGTTTGAAATCGGGATGCCATCTCACAACACAATTTAAAATTAGAATCTTTTCATTGAGATTTTATCTTTTTGCTAAAGCTCCTTTTTTTTTTTAAGTTAAAAAAAGTAGCAAATGTGTGCTTATTGCACAAAGCCAATGTTCTATTTCTCAATGGGTCTGGAAGTACAGAAATTGCAGTTTCATTTCATAATTGTATATTTTATGTTGTTTTAAGAAATTCAGTCTTTAATTTCATACTGATCTCTGAAGATAACTGGAGTGATTGTTATTGTCAAAGTCCTCTGAATATTCATTACTTGTAACTGATAGTAATGAGGAATACCAAGTATTCTGCATACATGCAAATTAAGTGCTTTGTCTTTTCTCATTGTAAACTTGATTTCATTTTAAAGAAGTCTGTTCAGACCTGAATGTTTAGCACTTCAGAAAACCAAGTCCTTTATGCTGTCTGTCTGGAGGAAAAAAAAAAAATTGTGGGACTCTAAATCACTTCTAGAAAGGAAGTTTCAAAACACAAGTGTGCAAATCTGTATGGTAGAATTTGTGGTAGATGAGAAGTCTGCTTTTTTCTAAGTGAGACTACTGTAATTATTGTGTGCCTTCAAATGCTAAGCTGAACGTGCTTTGGAATAGCTCTAAAAATACTGAATTGCACTGTTGGTACACCCAACAGTCACACTTTTAGGCAAGTACCAACATGTGAAAGAATCACAATGAATGTCAGCAGAAACAAGGTTAATTTCTTACTGTGGTTTAGTCACTTGAAGTAAGAAATATTTAATCTTCTTTTATCTAATTTCGTACTCTCCTACAAAAGATTTTGATGAGCTTGCTAATGGTAATAACTTTCCTTTTAGGTAAAATTTCATTTTGTGAAATTGCAGTTACATTATGTGGTAACTGAAACAGCAGGGGAAGAAACCAAAAAGATCAGTAGTAAGTGTAATCCAGCAAAAGACCTGGACACACACACGTTAGTCTGTGCAAAACTCAACTTCTAAACTTATGTGGGGGGCTCTGGATGCCTTCTTAGACAAGGTGACCAGGTACATGTGGATAAAGTGTACGCAGTTTTTTTTTAACCAACATGCAGAATGTTCATGGGCCTTGTTTTTATATCCATAATCATAGAACCGTTTATGTTGGAAGGGACCTCAAAGATCATCTAGTTCCACCCCCCTAAGATAATGCTACTCGTTAGATGCTTTGTAGGGTCAATTGAAAAATGAGAGTTCAAATTAAGACCTGGCATTCTTATTATTTCTCTCAATAGATACATCCATGCAAGCAATGTATTGCCCAGTTATGCTACGTATGCTGTGCATGTTTCCTGCATCCCACAGACATTGATAGCTCTGCAATTCCATCCCTGATTTGAGAGAATTAAAAATAGTATGATCTAGCTCAGAGAAAAATTTTAAACTTGAGGGTTGACAGTGAAGTGGTAGGTTTGTGCAGCCCAAATTGCCAGACTCATGAAACAAGAAAAAGATCAACAAAGAAATGGTTCTAGTCTACTGAACATGCCGCTAAAATGGAAGGAAAGGTCCTGAGGATTTACATATTCCAGATTACGCATTTCTAAGGAATGTTCCTTAATAAGATTGAATTGAAACCTGTTCATTTTCTGAAAAGTTAAAGCCCAGAAGCAAGCAACCTAAGCTTCTTTTCTCAGACCTTGCTAGAGCAGGCCAGCTGTGATACAAAAGAGCAATGATAGATATTCTGATTCAAAATCTGTTGAGGACGAAGGAGAGATACTCATCAGTTTAATAGACCCCGGACTGCACTTGGAATGAAGTGGCAATAAAGTCTCCAAACCCATTAATTCTGATTTGATTAGTGGGTTTGGTGGTTTTTTTTGTTTTTTTTCTTTTCTTTTCTTTTTGAACTGGATGGTTATTTGTAAATTAATAACTAGACTTAGATCAGCTAACTGCACAAAGATTGTTGAAAAGCTATTGGAGAGTATTAATAGTTAAGCTATGTTGTCTGATAATGATGAAGGCAGTGTCAAACCAAGATATACTTATTGCTCTCTGAATGGATTCCTATAAAATATTTGTCATACTTCTGTGAACAGTTGTTACAATCCTGGAATGGTTTGGGTTGGAAGGGACCTCAAAGATCATCTAGTTCCAACCTGCCTATGCCATCCTCCACTAGACCAGGTGGCCCAAAGCCCCATCTAGCCTGGCTTTGAACACTGCCAGGGAGGCAGCCACAGCTTCTTAGGCAACCTGTGCCAGTGCCTCACCACCCTCACAGTGAAGAATTTCTTCCTAACACCTAATCTAAATCCCACCTCTCTTAGTTTAAACCCATTCCCCCTTGTCATTGTTACAGCAACTGTGGCTAACTGTAGCTATTAGTCTGCAAGTCTGTATATAAATTCCTGCAAGTACTATTTACTTAAATGCTAAGTTCTTAGCTTGCACTTTAACTGCCATGGCAGTACTAACAAATCTCATCTCACTGTACATAAAGAATTTGTCTAGAAATGGCTGTAATTCTGAATGCCATGTGTATTCCTGAACTGGTGGTGGTGGTGTTTGTTCACACCTGCTAAGATGAATCAGGCTAGAACATGCCATGAAGCAACAAGTAAGCATTTTGAAACAAAATTTGCATCTAAACTTCAGAGCCTAATGTTTTCTTAATTAGCTACAACTTTTTATATAAGCTTATTCCCTATTTTGAAGTTGCTTTAAGACCCAAAAGGAAAAGTCTTAGTACCCAATATTATCAAGGAATTATCATGATTTATGAGTTAATAAAAAGTTATTTAGTGTACCACAAAGCTATTGCTAAAAAGGTTTCTATGCCTTCAGACAGTGAACTCTGAAAATTACAAAATCAATTTTAACTGTTGTGTGATAAAATGGGAAGTACTAACTGTGTTACAACCAACAGTTCCTAAGCTTATAACAGTTTCTTGCTGTTAAACTTACTATTACTAAATCAGTTTTCTAGAACACCAATAACAGGAGATGAGGAGTGTGGAGGAAGACTTGGAAAGTGCATTGGATGAAGATTCATACTACCTGTGCAGTTAGCTTTGCTGGTGAAAAAAGGGAGAGGTTTTTCTGAAGGGGATGCTATGGGTAGCAAAGCTTGCTGAATTTCAGAGTAAAGCTTTTAAGTTGTCTAGAATAGTTTGACACAGTAAGACATTGCAAGCTTTAGATCCTTTAGTCTTGGAGTAGGAATAAAATGAAGGACTGGCGAAAAACCTTGGGCAAATAGATGACATTCTGTCAGTATATGCCTCTCTAATATTTCAGTAAAAGGCAAAAGACGTGGGCAGCTATTACAGTCATGCTGGGTTTGGATTTCCAAAATTTTCAGCTCTAAGGAATACGTTCTTGGACTGTACTGTAGTATTCATGTGAAGTGACATCCAAGGTTATACCATTGATGAAAAACCTAATCATGAACCCCTCTAAGTGCAGAATCTCAGTGTTCTCTGTTCTATTAGTTAAAGGCTTCCTCTTCATGTCTGTCTAACTCTCTCATTTCAAGACTGTACTTTTTAGGTTTTTTCCTTTTTAAGGACCTTGTTTCTTCAGTAAGCTCTGTCCTGTAGGCAAGTCATAACTTATTTAATTTGCTGCAACAGGAACAGTTACAGAACAGCCAGAAATGACAACTGTTCTTCTAATTATACTTTTAAAAAAATGTGCTGTTTATCCTGTGTAGGTTCACAAAATACAAAACTCCAAAAGAAGCAGGGTTTGTGTACATACTTCATCTAGGATAAGTGCTTACCTTCAGACTTGAAACTATATAGGAAAGCAATATTCTAGATTAAAGATTACCATAAATGCCATGTTGAGATTTTAGTGACCATAATTTTACAAATATCTCTCTGTGGAAACGTGTTCTTCTCCTAACACTGTCATCATTGTTCACATGCCTTCTATTGACTGTAACAAGGCTCTCAGGAATGTGTAATCAGACACAGTCAATAAGCTCTGCTTGAAGGTTTACTGTTATGCATTAGCAGAATGATAATTTATTTAGCTAGACTTTATGTTTGAATGCCACGCATAATCTGCATGTTTCTCTTGCCTGGAAAACATGGAACTTGCAGTGGGCCAGATGGCAAGTTGGCAACCTGGTGCACCCATACAGAGGACTTGAGGGCAGAAGTGGTTTCTACTTTGCATAACTCATTAAATTGCTGGTTTATACAGGAGATGAAACTGCTGGGAGTACGTGATTTTTGCAAAAAGGAAAAAAAAAAGGCAGATGTGTGTCATGCCTTACAGCAAACTTCCTTGTGCTAAGAACAAGAAGGGAGTCGGGAGAGTTCAGACTGGATTGCATTTCATTTCATGCCCTGAACTTTTCTTTTAACAGAGTAACTGCATGTTGTATCTTACATCTAAGCTGCCTGAAAAAAACCTCTTTTCTGATGTCACTAGTAAATGACAGAAACCAAAATGCATAAACCTATAAATGCTAAACAAAGGTGATTATCCTCTGCTTTGGTTAACCAGTGGTTTTAAAACACCAGTGTGCTCTAAATGTGGTTAGTTCCTTGGGCTGCTGCTTTACGGCTGTACCATAAAACACTGAAGAAACAAAACCTCCAATTCAAATATCTGTGTTCATTTAAAAAAAAAAAAAAAAGTATTTCAATAAAATTTTAGACTTCATCAGGATGTATTGCTGCATAAAAATAAGTTCTTTTAACACTGGCATCTTTTGTGGCTTGTCCTTTTGTTTTTGCCAATAACTGAGGTTTTTTCCATCAATGAAATATTGTGTATTCCGGTTTTGATGTTATTCCAAAACATAGTTCAATAAGATCTGCTGAGGATTACTGAAGCTCCATCTGTTCTTGCCATGAATAGGAAATACTACAGATGACAGTGTGCAGATGTATCCCGTCTATTACAGTCATGCTGAAAAACATTGTAATATTGGATTGTAAAGGCAAAACATTTTAGTTCTATACAGCTTTCTCCTCCATTTGCCAGACTTTGTGCGTGTGTCTGACAATCAGGCCTTTCAAAACTATTTTACTTTTCTGTAACAGTCTCCAAAAAGTTTGGGTTCTTTTTCCCTTGAAATTAGCATTGTTCACAGCCCAGGACAGAAGTCAGAATTTCACATCCAATCCAGAATGACATATGATATTTTAGCAACTTAGTGCCTGTAAAGTTATGTTTATACTTTCTTTTTCTCTGGCCTAATAAAATTTGAGGGGATTTGTGTGCCTCAGCTATTTAATCATTCTTTTGAAGGACAGAAAGAAAGATGAACACCAACCAGGCAACCTAAACATTCCTATCTGTCCATGTGTTGAGTCCTCCAAAAAAGATCCTTGTTTTGCCTTGAGTTCAGGAGGGGTTTCAATGCCAGGGTCTCTCTCTGCGGTGAATATCTTAAGCTGCAGCAATAGAGACAGAGGAGAGACAGGGTCAGCCTAGTTTCAAAAATTTAACAACACAATCTCTATTAATTACATGTGTTACATTTATTATCTTTGGTTTTGAACTTAGTACTCAAATTTAAGTGAATTTGTAGTGCACAGTGGCACGTCCAGCATAGCTGCGGTGGGGATGGCCATGCAGCAGCAAGTGCTGCCAAGTGGACCACAGCTGCTCCTCTCCCTGCTGTCCTGAGACAAGGAGGCTCCAGCACCCAACGTGCACCCCAGCACGTGGGCTTGTACACAGTGTCCCTTCCACACCGGTGCCTGCTCCCCTCTGCAGCGGTGAGTCTTAAAGTGAGTAGCTGAAGTGAAGGATGGTGTTCCTGCTGAATTTAAAAGACGTAACTCCTGCCCCGTTAGATGTGGGGCTGTGACTGTTGGGTAACTTGACCTGTTTCATACAGGGATCAGAGCCAGTGCCAGCTCGATTTGGTTTATCGAACTCTTCATCAGGTTAGATGTTGAGAGATGAATTCAAGGGGCAGAGGTGTGCTCGGACAGCCAGGGAGATGGAGAACCTCTTTATGGAGGAAACTGAAAGAAGCTGACTCATTTAGCACAGCAAAACAGAAAGCAGCAGTGAGATATGATCAAGAAGAAGAAAAAAGTTCTAAGGTAAATTATTAAGTTGGCACAAGTAATAGGTTAAACTCTCTGTAAATCAGTTTATGCTGGGAATTGATGAAGCTCTGAGGCAATTTTCCAATAGGAGCAAGAAGAGGAAAAAAAAAATCATGAAGTTTGAAGAAGTTTTAATTCATTTAAAGGATTGTTGAATGTGATAATGGAAAATGCTTGCTTTTAGCACTGTATTTCTGTGAAAGTTAAAGTAAATCTTTTTGTAACTAACTTTGAATCTTTTGACTCAGGGAGATTTAACAGTAGAGAAGTGGTATTTAGCTCCCTGAGGAATCCTGCCTCATGGCGAACCCAGGACTCCCATTCTGATGATCTCTTAGTTTTCTTTTGAACGTCACTTCTCTCTTAGAAGAAATGCTTTGCTGAATACACTGAAAATTTCCGTGGAATCTTATAACTCCCCTGCTTTAAGCATGGTCTTCTCTTTTCTCTGGTTTTCAAAAGTGAAGGGGATGTATAGTAATACTAAATGATTTTATTTTAGATCAAGTTGATCTTTAGTAGTTATGTGGCTATGCACAAATGTGGTAATTAAAGGAATAAAAAAGAAGTCCTGCTGGCTCAAACAATGCAATTATTTCTTTCTATGTGTCATATTGTTAATTTAGGAAAAACATTAATCTAATCAATGATGAAAAGGAAGAGTTGCATCACAGGAAAAGTTGGCAGCCATCATTCTAATGGTGCTGCATGCTACTTCCTTGAGGCCATGGAAGGGAGTTTAAGCAGTTGTTTTGATATTTGTAGGATAAAAATCTGTAGCTAGATTGTATTCGGTACCTTCACTGCTGCTCCAGCAGTCCACGCGCTGTAGTCGGTTGCCACCCAGGCTGTTACTACAGCTCTGTAAACTTGGTTTCTCTGAACGCTGATTTAATTTTTAATTTTCTGGAACGGATTGCCCAGGGAGGTGGTGGAGTCACCATCCCTGCGGGTGTTTAAGGGAAGGTTGGACGTGGTACTTAGGGACATGGTTTAGTGGGGAATAGGTGGCGGGGGACGGTTGGACTGGATGATCCTTGAGGTCTCTTCCAACCTTAATGATTCTATGATTCTAATAAAGCAAAAATATTTGAAGAGTGGAATTAAATCTAATTTTTAATATTCATAAATTTCACACTCAGTATGATGATTTAATGAATCAATTCATTAATTTGATTATTTAATGAATTAATTCATTAATTATGATTATTTAATTAATTTTGACTGTCTTAAAAAAACTAATCTCAAGTTCAGGACAGCTTTTGGGAAAAAAAAAAAAAAGCAAGCTCAGTTTTATATAAGCCTAGGAACAGATTTCAGTCTTTGGGCATGTCCACTGGGACAATTTTCTGTGTACCTGAACGTGAGAAATTCTGTTCATTTTTGCCTCAGTTTTCTCATGAATAAGGTCAGAAAGAGAAGCACGATTAGCTGTCTTTTTTAGTGTTGTTTTAGCTTTAGCAATGAAGGAAATTTGAAGAGAGTGAAATATTATGCAGTTAACTCATTTGTAAAATAATGATCCTTCACCTTGATCATCGTGAATCTATCCTTAGAGTGAGTTGTGGTGACCAAGAAGTCAAAACTTTGGCAGCTACAGAGGGACTGAGATGATTTTTTTTTGATCTGGCTCTATTTTCAAGGAGCCTTGATCTTACAGGAGATGGTAGTGATTTGTTGTGCCACATTATAAGATCAAATCGTGGAAGTAAATGTTTTTTCCACAGCTTATTTCCTGCAGTTTTACTTGGATAGCAAAATTTGTCAGGCGTTTGTCACTTGATGCTTTAACCAGGTGTCAGTTCAGTGAGACTTTTGCAAAACAACGCAACCCCCCCCTCCATTGCGAACTCTTCATGTGAAGTGCTGCGCTCCCCTCCCACCCCCATATGCTCCTTGTTCTTTTTATACACAAGATCTAACTTTTTTTTTAGAAGGTGTGTTTTACAATGTTTGACTGTGAACTCCTTCCAGTTCTCTAAATACCAAGAAGTTTGGAGTCTGATTCTGAAGACTTCTAAATAATCTGTTCTTGATCCAACAAAACACTTAAGTGTAACCTTAGCTTTAGCTAAAATAAATCGATAAAGAAATTGGAGACTCTTCGTATGTTGAAAACCTAAGATTGTACTTGAATAGTTTTTTCAGTGTACTGTGGGGTTTGAGTAGATTGGGACCAACTTTTCCTCAATGAGATATTTCTTACTAGTTATTTAGTGTACAATTAATTCAGTATTTGAGAGAAATTTTAAAGCTGCAGCATCAGCTACACTCTTTTTCTAAGCCTGTAATGGTAAAAGTTTCCTGGCATTAAGGGGAAGCTCACTTTTTTGTAGTAGAACTAGAAACAGAATTTTACAAGTAATGAACGGATGCCATAGATAATGTTCTGTGGATCTGAACGAAAGCGTCCTGGAGTATGTTCTGAAACAGTGACTGTGAAATATTACTATTTTGTCCTTTGGATGATCTTTTAAGTAAGAAAATGTCTATTTTTAGTGACAATATAAGAAGGCAAGCAAGCAAGGAATGCAGTTATTTGATACTGCTATTAGAAACGCTTCAGCCATTGCAAGATTAAAAGATTTTTTTTATAAAATTGTGTTTGTCTTCTGTAATTTTATTCTTAGCTCAAGATTTGGATCAATTGCATTAAGATGTTGTAATGTTTAAATATAATTTGTTTTGTTTCTTTTTTTAGTCTTAATTGCAGTCTGGCATGTATTTTGCAGACTTCAGGGGAAAAAGCCACTTAAATAGAGTGTGAGTGTCCCATTGTATAAGCAATGCTCGCATGTAAATGGCCTTTTGGGATCTGTAGATTTGATCCTTTTAAGGTGTTATTTATAGCTTCTAAAACTAATACCAGCTGAGCCACTTACAAAAGCAAATCATTCTTTTGAATTTGAGTCTGTACCCCACGTTTGTGTCTGTTTTGCTATGTATTCATCAGAAAAGATAAGAATGCTGGGAAGACTGAGCCACAATCTTCTTTTGGATATCACAGTGAAAATCAATGTGTCACTAAAGGACATCTTTATTTATTCAGTTCACCAGTTTTATAGAATCTGTGTCCATTTTTCTTATATGATATTCGGAAGGCACTAAGAATTTAAAGAGCAGAACAACACAACTAAGATGTTTGAAGTGCTTTCCACCCCCCCAGCAGACAATCTTGGCAGAAACCCTAGTACAGTTTGGAAGTAGGTTTGATTATTTCTCTGAAAACACATGCTTTTTGAGGAACCTAAACCGAAGTAAATTGTCATGCACTGTACTCTTACTTTTTGCTAAGCAATAGCAAAACCAAGTGCTTTTGCTTCACTGTTAGAAATGAGCATATGCTTTCTCACATCCTGCAATTAATAGATAAGCAATACAGTGTTAAGCAGGCTGTGTAACAATAATGTGGAAATTTGTAGGAAAAAATACATGGAAGAGGAAGCTACCAGTCCAAGACCATCGGTCGTCAACATACTGTTCTGGAGATTCTGAGAAGGGTCAATAAACTGAAAGCGAGAGTAGACAGAAGAAATGCTGCTGGGGAAAAAGCAGATTCTTGTGTTTAAAAATTGGTAGGCATAGACTACATTGTATTTTTGAGTGCAGAGAAGGGACTAAGATTGAGAAAATAACTGGAAGAAACACTTTTATTTAAATTTTATTTTTATTAAACTAGAGAGGCAACAAGCAAGAGTTTATAAACTAGCAACAGAATCTTTGGAGATCCCTTCCTTTTATGAATGGCAAACACTGTTCAAAGCAAGTTAGAAGAGCAAAATTATGTTTAGAAAATATGCCTTTAACAAGTGAAAATATATACTTTCCTATAGTTGTTTTCATTTTCTAACATTGATTTAATGAATTTTTATCAGCTATTTATGATTTAAGAGTGGTAATTAGGGAGTCATCCTTACATGCATTGAGAAGAACTTTGCTTTTGTAATTCACTTTAAGATTTTATAATAAACATAATTAACTACCAGCCTTTATAGTGTTTTCAAGTACATAGATGTATTTTCTCATGAATACATGCTTTTGAGTCTAGTCTGTTTTGATCAGGACTCCTTTTAATATTTGGGGGTTTCAGTCACATACTTAATTTACTCAGCAGCAAATTAGTTCATCTTGCTTCTTTCTGGAATGAAAATGAATCTCCTTGTCCACATTGAGCCTCTGGAAGTACTTTGAATATAATCAAACATTTGGTCCTGCTACTCTGTTATAATCCTGTAATCTAGATCATCTCTAAAGATCATTGTAAGACATGTTAATAAGACAGTTGTAATAAAAATTTGGAGAGGCCCTTGATGCAGCAGCTGTCAGTTGAGGCAGCAATACATCTCTGTCGTGCTCTCCAAGCTGCACTTGAAGTCCTAGCAATGCAGCCAGGCATAGGACTCAGCCTGTAGCTCTGTACTTGGGTCCTTTCCTGTCTCTGGGTAAAGGCACCTGGAAGTGTGCATGCACTTGAAATTTTATATCAAGCAAGCTACAGTTTTAACTGATGGACAACCAGGTGGATAAGAAAGCCCTGTTTGGATGATTAGCTTAGTGAAGTGTGGGTCATACTCTACCTGGAGGCTGAAGACATGCATGTATTCCTATCCTTCACAACAACCAATATCGTTCTTGGCGTTTAGTTGCATAAGAATTTATTTTGAAAGTTCTGTTTAAACTGAACTACATTTATGCTGTATATGTGAGAGGATTCTGCTTTTCACTAGGTAAAATTAATTCCATTGTTAATCAATTCTCTTGTATTAGTTTAGAAGATGATTTTGTCTCTTGCTGTAGGAATGTAGTAAAACACATCTGCTCCTGTGAAGTTTCATCTGATGCTTGCACTGGTTTGGTTGTTGATTTACCATCAGCCACTTTTTGATCATCTAAGATCAACAGCACTGGAAACTGCCATTAACTCTGTATAGAAGCTGACCAACAATTACCATTACCTCTTGCTGTTACCTGTGCTCTCTCTGCTAGGAGAAAGCAGATGTTTCTTCAGCTGGATCAGATCTTCAGCTGTTCTTAACAGCCCCTCTGTCTTCATACCACCCACAGCACTGAAGGATCTTTCACAGCCAAAAGCCTAGTGTGAAGAGAGACTGTGCAGAAACCACATTCAACCCCACCTCCCCTCCCTCCTTCTCTTGGGCAACGTAGTACTTATTTTTGAGCATGTGAATGTGTGTTTGTGCAACCCGAGTGTATGCAGCCATTAGTGTGCTTTAGTTTGTCTCTGAGTGCGAGTTGAAGAGCTGTGTACAAGAGCAGGAATGGGCAGAAGCTGCTTCGCCTGATTAGGAGATCAGAAAGAGTGGACTGTGGGTGGTGGAGAATACTAGTGGACTGAGGAGATGAAAGGATTGTGTTCTCTGTCAGCCATCTATTTATAAATGAGATGGATTTGACATGGAGTGGTTTTCCTTGAGGAATTTGTTTTGGTGTTAGCATCTCCTGAGGGCAGTTAATAATGCTGACTGTACAAGTGTAAAGTTTTTGTGCTCAAAATCACAGTATAAGGAGATTTGATGTACAGTTAATGCTCCTATGTCTCATCTCTGTACCTTAACAGCAAAAAACTATGTGTGCTTTTAAGTCTTTTTTTTTTTTTTTTCCCCTCCCCTGTGTGTTTTTGGGGCATGTATCCCCTTCTCTCATATTCCTTACAGGGAAAAAAGGTTCATGTACCTGCTCCGTGACTGTAGGAAATATTGCCTTTGCCTTACTTTCCATTAATGGCCTTTTCTTAAGTTTTTCAGTCTTCATCATTCTCTGGGTTTGCAGACATGAGCCCATTGGCTTGTCAGAGTTGTTTTTGTTTGAAATAAAGGAGGAGAAGCAGTCATAGAAGTATGGAGAGGAAAAGGAAGATCAAACAAGCATCAGGGATCAGAAGGAGAGGGCTGCTTCCATGAAGGAGCTAAGCCAGGAGCTGATGCTGTTCTGAGGACAGGCAGTGCTCTCATGGACCAGGGCATGTTCCCACAGAGGCTGGGCAGGGCAGCTGATGGAAAGAGTCACGGTTAACCATCCAGATGTCATCAGAGAAAGTGATGTAACAAGTCAGGTCTGGGAGGTCAGTCCAGAAAGTCCAGTCAGGATGAGGGAGACAGCCATGGTTACTTCTAACACAGGTTCAAGGTTCACCAAGGAAATGGGACCAGAAAAAGCTACAACCATGACATAGCTCTGGCAAGGAGTGACTGCCTGGGTCTGAGCTGAGCTGGAGCCCCTGGGCCCATGGACAGAAGATGTGGGTAGATCATCGCAGGTGAGGCTGTTCAAGGCCATCAAAGCCCAGTAGTGCACTCAGGGCCCTGACTAATTACTGTTAATTAGCTCATGTGTTTGGGCTATTTGCTCTTGTTAAGTTGGGAATCTGCAGGTGTGCTGTGTGTGCAAAGCTCTGTAGGATTCTGGTTTCACACCTGTACCTGAGCAAAAGACTTCGATGGCTGGCAGGAGCAGCCTCAGGTGGCCGATGCTCCCCTGTCCTGCTGGGACTCCTGTGGCTGCACCTTTGAAGGGAACCAATAAGGTTCAGCTAGGAATGAGTATTAACTGGGCAGTTTCTAAAGTCAAGTCATGGGCTGCAGGGTTAAAAACTTTTTGAACACTGGTCATACTTCTTAGTGACAGGAAAAATGACTTGTAATAAAATATATCATTTGTGTCCACTTTGAACATCTTTTTAATTTATTGGGCATGCTTACGTGCAGAAAACTGATCATCTCATAGATAGGGTGGCCATAAATTGGCCTGCAGTGTTTTTTCTCTTGGTATCGTTTCAGAGAACAACCTTGAACTTGGAAAGAAGACTATCTTATGGTTCTCTCCCTGTCATTATGCTGTTCGCTTTTTGTTTTGAAGGGGTTCTTTCAGTCTCACAATCCAGTGGAAGCATTCAGTAGCTGGATATGTAGCAAATACAGATATTGCTTTGAAGAAATTAAGGTGTGATATGCTCCATTAAGGTGACTCAGACTAAGGCTATTTATTTATGAATGAGTATTGAACACAGAGGAGTATAATGTACTTTCACAAAATTAATTTTACATTTTGACCATTAAATGGATTGGCTGGGCTTTTCAGCAAGACATCCCGGCACTTACCCTTAATCTTGATGGAAGAAAACCAATTTTAGGAGGGGAAAAAAACCCACCGACTAATGTGAAAAATTTGTATTACAAATACAGGTAAAATAAAAGGTCGTGACAGGCATTTATTTATTGATTCACCAGTTACATCCTCTTACTGGTGAATATACTAGTTATGAACTGGATCAGAAAATTGTCAGTTGATTTCATTGATAAGCAGATCGCAAAAATGAGAGTTTGCATATCTGTGTGAAAGCAATCCCATGTTTGTTATTCAAGATACACAATGATTATGAATTTAGGTATATCGGAACTAAAAGAAGGATAAACTTACTTTTGGATGATACCAAATTATTTAGTAACTATACTGGTAGAGGAAACATTTTCAGTTCTTGTCATCTTCACAAAATATGTGATTTCCTACCTCTGTCCCAAAATACAGTTACTCATCCCTTAATGTAACAAATGTAAAATTGAGCATCTATGAACTGCACATTCTTAGAATAAAAGTGACTACTTCTAAAACAAGTTACAGTTTAAATTTTCATAATTTTCTGAAGATAGATCTTGTAGTAATTTTCAGTTCCATTGAGAAAGAACAAACACGAGATGGAGTTTGTAGATTACTTGATAGTTGTTAGCAATCATATTTAAAAGTTATCCCCCCCTCCTTGTGCAGAAAATGTGTATCTAAATTATTTTGGTGCTGGTTTGGCTAACCACTCTTGTGTTCGAGTGTGTCTTAATTCTTGCAACGCAGATCAAGTAGACTTTGCAAATAACAAATAAATTGGTTGAGTTGTTCTGCTACTCCATAGTCTCAGTAGGCTTCCACTTGGTCGTGTCTGCTGTTTTCATTGGGTGATTAAGTCACTGTTTCAAATTTTTCCAGTGAGATTTGTGGCTTGAATTAAAAACTAAAGAAAAATTTTCTCTCGGCAAGGTGTGCATCAGAGGAGGAATTGCACCCACTCTAGTTTCTGCTTCTAGGCCCTAATAGATTTCCCTAAACTTTTCCTTCCTCACATGCTGTTTTTAAGAGAAATCTCACTGTTGGTGTTTTTTTTTTTTCTTCTCTCAAATGAAGCTCTTCCCTGTGTATGTGAATTGTCAAGGGCCTTTCTTTTTCTCAGCATTTTTGCTGTTTTTTTTCCAGTCAGAGGCACAGTTGGCTGTATGATTTCAGCTACCCATTAGCATATGAGATGTGTTTTGGTGGTATGTAACCCCTCATTAACTGAACTTGTAAACAGAAATAGCTGCAGGCAGGACTGAAGCAAAAAAAATCTGAGTACTCTCAGAGCAGAGAGATTCAAAAGCATATTTAAACTCATGTTAGCAGGTGAAAAGCTTCTTGAAGAGTTTTTATCTTTTTTAAAACATCAGATCAGACCTACTTTAGCTGTGAGTGATTGTCACCTGCTGAAACCAACATGCTGCGCACCATTTTAACTTAATGATAGAGAATTAGCGTTAATTTTTCCATATACCACTAAAAGTATAACTGGCTGTCATCTGCTTCACAGAGGTAAATGGGGCTACCTTTCAGGCGTGAGAATGTGGGCCATATAAATGGGTTCAAAAGAGTTTCTGAAACGTAGCATTTCATCACAGCTAGAGAACTTCATGCTTCCCAACAAGCAGAATTATTCAGAACTATTGTGAAGACACTGACGTAGCTGAAAGTGTTTTTTGTGGGGTTGTTTTGGTTGGGGTTTTTTGTTTTGTGGGGTGTTTGGTTTTTTTTGAGGATTGTGTGTGTTTTTATTTTTTCCTACTACGTTAAAACTATGTGAAAACAGGAATCTTGTAGTAGGTTGAATTCAATACGTGAAGAGTGCATCAAGTTATAGTCTATAGGTGAATTTGAAGGAGCTTATTCGAAAGATAAAAAATTTGCAATTAATATTGCAAATGAAAATCTGGAGTCTGAAATTTAAAATAATCCAATTTCTATGCGAAATGTTACTGTTACCAGTTTTTACTCCAGTAATTGCCTTTAGATATCAGTGAGGTTATAGCATTATTAATTTCTATTACAACATTTTTTAAATGGTGATTGTTTAAGGCCTCTCCTCAAATTCTGTTTTTGTGGGGACACTGGTGAAGTAATGTCAAAGGAGTGATTAATGCCACATCAGCAATGCACTTTATTAAATTAGAAAGCAATTCTTTGAAAAATATTTCTAGAATGCAGTTTGTTTATTCTCCTAAGTTTCTCAAGGGATTTTTTTGCTCAGTGTTATATAATCTAGGGGATACGGCTTTTCTTATATGAACAGGAATAGTATCTCACCACTAATTCTCTTCAGTTTTTCTTTTGGCTGTAATAAACTTCTTTTTCTATGGTTTTGACATACAAATCTATGACAATGCATGTTCACTTGTTTCCCCATTTGTGGGTGGGGGTTTTGGGTGTGTTTTTAAGATGCTATTGCTGTCATGTTAGTTGTACATTACTTCTAGGTATTATTCTCTGTTATGTTTTATAGGTAGTTCTCAGTATTCTGTAAATGAACCGTATGGAAGTTCTGAAAAATATATAGCATCTATTTTTCAGGATTTTTTGAAAACACTTTTATCCACAAAGGTTTTCAAAAATAAATTTGTTTTATAAGCTTTGAGTGTAATATAACAGAGCAGTGATTATTAGTTCTAGCCCGTAGTAATAAGAAAAAATCTTTCAGTCTCCTTGTAAACCTTTTCTCAAATATACTCAAAACTGCATTGAACCCTTTTTTCTTTGTGAAATTTAATCAAAACCATTTTTTTGTTTCAATAAATGTTCCTGTCTGCAGTGTAAGCTAGAAAGAATATGTGCATTACTTGAGTTAATTTTAAGTGGTGTTGGTGAATATGACCTTGCAGGTTTTGTTTGGGTGTTGTGTTATGTGGGGTTTTTGTTTGGTCAGTTTGTTTGTGTGGTTGTTTTTTTTTGTTGGTTTGGGTTTTTTGGGTTTGTGTGTTTTGGATGGCTTTTTGGTTTGGTGGTTTTCTTTGTTTTGTTTTGGGTTATTTTTGTGGGGTTTTTTTGGTTTTTTGGTTTGTGGTTTTGTTGTTTTTTTTTAGTAAAAAGGCAACCATAATAGTCAATGCTTTCATTAAGATATGTCCAAGTTCAGATTAGGTACAATAGGTAAATTCAAAAGAAACTATTTTTAAAGATTAACTAAAAAAATCTCTAGTTTCTAGCTGCCTGCTTCCTTAGCAGTATAAATACTATAAACTCTGCTACATCCATCCTGGTCTGCACGGAATCTGTTGGTACAAGTTGTGTTATGTTGGGTGAAGAAATACAGATGAGGAACCAGGGTGTTCTGCTCAGTCTGTGACTTGTCTCAGGTGAATCACTGGATAGTGCCTTATCTGGCCCTTTGTGAGAAGCACATACTGCTTGTGCTGCGCTGGTAAGTGAACACAGACAAACTAGGGAGAAGATTTATGGCCCGTTAGATATTCTGGACTGAATGGTGGCATGTAGCTACATAATCCATGGTAAATAAAAACTGGCTGATTTCAGAGTAGTTAGTTATATACTTGCATGTTAGACTGCTCACTAACTTGAGTAATCCTCCTCTTAAGTTGATGAGTGCAAAGTTTTAAAAGGTATTTAAATACATGACATTATACAGTGCTATATTAATGCATATATTAATGTAATGAATAAATTATATTTTAGCAAATTTTGATTCAGATCTGGTCTTCTGGCTCTGATACCTGCTTTAGAATACGTCATAGAGGCTTAAACAAGAGAAGTAATGAAAAAAAAAAAGCCAGATTTTGGTTGATTTGCAGATTAATTTTCTTCCTCCATAGTCTGTGTTGTCAAATGAACATGACAACCTATGCCTTGCCCAGCTTTAGTTGGACAAACTCCTCTCTAGAATGGTACAGTCTTTGGGATCAGTTCTTTCTTGCTGATGTTTAAAAATATAGGTAGAGAAATACCTACTTCTCTCTATTTTTAAATCTTTACTTAAATAACAAACTAAAAATTAATCTCCTGGTGTGTTGTAATGGGTGAATATTTAGGAAGAGGAACAAAAGGTATTTATAATTCTAAAGGTTCCTATTTTGAAAGTGACTCCAGCTAAGAGGATTTTTACTGAAAACCAAAAGAACAATATGAGTATTTTCCCCTTGTTTACTGAAAGAAGGAAGTTGAGTATTCTGCCAAGTAGTATACTGCTTGCTTTTTTCTCACAAAGTGGATCCTGCAAATCTTTTATTATTCTGGAAATCTAATAAGTCACTAGGAATGGGAAAATAAATTTGAGATTTAGATCTGGCCTCTACTTATGGCTCTTCTGTTGTTTCATTTTGTGATCTAAATGTTTCTGAGCCTGTGTTTACACCTTTGGTCTCTGCCTCACAATGACTCTGAGACATCAAAGTAACTTCTCTTATTTTTACTTACTGCTGGTGGAACTTCGTCCTTAACTTAATCCATAATCTGAAAATACAGTGTCAACAGACCATATATGTTCAAACCTGCTATGAAATATTTTGTGAATGCCTCCTTAAGTCTGATTATTGAAAACTTTGAAGATAATTTTCAAAGAGAAACCATGCTGTACAACATGATGTGCAATTCCTAATTTCTTATGTACAGAATATTACCAATGGAATGTATTCCTGTGCTTCAGGGGTCCCACAATTATTGTGGGCATGGTCAGACTCCATTTTTCATATTTTCTCAAGATTCACAGGTTCACAGGTGTGTAG
>VWZZ01004962.1:67669-130631 GCA_013399095.1 Psophia crepitans | reverse complement strand
TCTATGATTCTATGATACATACCACTGCCATGTGACCAAATAAAACACCACTGTGACCAGCAACCATTTAAAATAATACAATAAATTCTTATATAAACTTTATTTTAACATGCCCAGCTAGCTCAGTTGGTAGAGCATGAGACTCTTAATCTCAGGGTCGTGGGTTCAAGCCCCACGCTGGGCGCCAAAAAGAACTATTGTGACTTTATTTCCTTCTACAGTGTGTGGAAGTTTTAACTGGGCAGGGCCAGCTTGATTGGCAGGCCTTTGCTAAATGTGTGTCCCAATGTTTGAAAGTCCCACCACCCATTGCTCTCAGAGCAGTCTCTAACAGTCCGTTGTATCGTTCGATTTTCCTGGAGGCTGGTGCGTGGTAAGGGATGTGGTACACCCACTCAGTGCCGTGCTCTTTGGCCCACGTGTCTGTGAAGTTGTTGTGGAAATGAGTCCCGCTGTCTGACTCAATTCTTTCTGGGGTGTCGTGTTGCCACAGGACTTGCTTTTCAAGGCCTAGGATAGTGTTCCTGTGATAGGTTGGTGGCATGGGGCACAGGATAAGTTTCCAGTCACCCAGCTGTTGCTTCCACCATTGTAAGTACATAGCGCTTGCCTGGGCAGGAGTGTGATGTAAACAATCTGCCAGGCCTCCCCATATTTATATTTCAGCCATCATCCTCCATACCAGAGACTCTATAAGCGCATGTTTCACATTCATGGATAACCTGTGAGATAGTGTCCATGGTCAAGTCCACCCCTCAGTCACGAACCCATATATATGTTGCATCTCTTCCTTGATGGCCTGAGGTGTCATGGGCCCATGGAACTATAAATAATTCACCCTCATGTTGTCAGTCCAGATTCACCTGAGCCACTTAGCAGCCTGATCCACCTGCTGGTTGTTTTGATGTTCCTCAGTGGCCCGACTCTTGGGTATATGGGCATCTACATGCCATACTTTCACAAACCAACTAGGAGAGGTGCCATGTTGGACCTTGTTCTCACCAACAAGGAGGGGCTGGTAGGGGATGTAAATCTCCAGGGCAGCCTTTGCTGCAGTGACCATGAAATTATGGAGTTTAAGATCCTCAGGGCAGCAAGAAGGGTGTGCAGCAAGCTCACTACCCTGGATTTCAGGAGATCAGACTTTGGTCTCTTCGTAGAATACCATGGGACAAAGTCTTGGAGGAAAAAGGGGCCCAAGACAGCTGGCTAGTATTCAGGAATCACCTCCGCCAAGCAGCAGGTGCAATGCATGACGACAAAGAGGAAGTCAGGCAAAAACACTAAGAGGCCTGCGTAGATGAACAAGGAGCTTCTGGACAAAGTCAAACAAAAAAAAGAAGCCTACAGAGGGTGGAAGCAATGACAGGTAGCCTGGGAGCAATACAGGAAAACTGTCCGAGAAGCCCGGGATCAGGTTAGGGAAACGAAAGCCCTGATAGAATTAAATCTGGTCAGGGACATTAAGAACAACAAGAAAAGTTTCTATAAATACGTCAGTGATAAAAGGAAGACGAGGGAAAATGTGGGTCCCCTCTGGATTCAAACAGGTGACCTGATTACCCAGGATATGGAGAAGGCTGATGTATTCAGTGACTTTTTGCTTCAGTCTTCACCAGCAAGTGCTCTAGCCACAGCATCCAAGTTGCAGAAGACCATAAATTTATTAATTTGAATTTAAAAAAAAAGAAAAAAAGAAAAAAGTAGGATCATGGTTATCATATCCATTCAGAAATTACTATAATTCATATAGCACTCCTCATTCACACATCTTGACGCTTCTGATAGTAATTGGCATGTTGTTTTGAAATCCATATGTGCGAGCATTATGTGCTACATTGGGTTGTCACAAAGCTTCATCTACAATATGGAATATGAAGATGCAAAAGTCACAGCTTACATTTTTGCAGAATAAATTTGGCCAGGGGATGTCAGAGTCCAATATGCCCTGCCTAGGTCCTTTTAGTTATTCCACACAGAGGGTTTAGTATCAAAACTGCTTATTGTCAAATTTTATTTTTTAACGAATTTACTTAATAGCAAAATACTTATTTGGTTTATTTGTTGTTATGTGGCATTTTAGTTTAGGAAAGTGATAGAGCAATGTACTGACATCATAGTGCAAGCATAATATAACAATTGCAATATACATTTGAATCACAATACAAATGTGATTCCCATTACCAGACTCTGTATGTTCACCATCACCACACTGGGTGTCCCCAGTCGCCGGGAAGGGATACATGGACTGAAGCCAGCTCAAAGAATTGTTCTCTTAAAAATTTGCTTTATTAGTTGTCCAATTTTTATCCTTTCTGTTGGTCTGCCTGCCCGACACCGGGCTGGCTGGCTGAGGAAGTCATTGCTCTTTGTTAATTGTCCCAGGGAACCTGGTGACTCACCGGTGCAGTTGTCTTATCTGAAACCAAGGTTGCCCTCCAGTCTCCCTGGTGTTGAGATAAGTTTAGCCTTCTTGCCTTCTTTATGATACATTGTTCCCTGAGCTCACTGTTGGGTTTGGGGTGGGGGAGTGAGGTGTTTGTCTGGGTATTTTTTCATTTTTTTCCCCTTGTCCACTGAGCTCTCCTCCACCATGGGATCAGTCACAGTGGACCAGTGTAGCGGTGAAAGAAAAGATCTTGAGTTCCTTTTTCAAAAAGCGGTTCACAAGTGTAGTTTGTATTAGAATATTTTTAATGTTAGGGAAACATATTAGAATTAAGCTTTTAGTTACATTGAATTACTTTAATAATCGTGCAATACGTGCTGTTCAGCTGTTGCATTGTGCTAATTCAAGTGCATTACAGCCCTCAATCTTATTGGGCGCTAGAGGTCCCTTATTTACTCTTTTTCAAAAGACTACCGGTCCATTTGTATTCTGAACACAGCACCCACCACGTTGCGCTCGCGTGCTACTTTATTATTAGAGGTACATCATGTACCACAGACCTAAAATATTAGCATGAATTAAAAGCCCTAGTTATTGAATATTACTCTTTCCTATACCAGCAGTGGCACAGCTACACTAGCAGGAAAAAAAACCTTTTTTTTTTCCTTTTAAAATTTTTTCTTAAGAAAACAAATATATAGGACAAAGCAGCTTTTTGTTATTTATTATGCCTTTGGGAAGATGAGTCTAAAGTTCTCTTAACTGGCAGCGTAGTGCTGAGCATTTCAGCCTGGAAAGACTCTTCTAGGTAACTGAGTATGTAACTACTCTTTCTGGTACACTGATAGGAAAAGAATAATTGAAGAAGTTATACATAAAATCATGTATTTTGTCTTATAAATATGACTCCACTTAATTTTTTTTTATGAAAGATCTAGGGAGTTCAAAATGCTGCAATACCAAGGAAAAATACACACTTGCAATAAATCCTCAAGCATTTTGAAGTACGTTTGCTATGACTTTTATGATGCGCTTGACATTTTCCTTCTGCCCAGCAACAGTTTGTTACAGCCTTCACCACAAGAAAGACTGTCAGTGGGAGGTTATCAGATGTTAGAAGTGCTACTGCTGGAAGATGTCATCTTCAGATATTGCTTACATTTCTTCCCTTTAACTATGTTTTCCTCCTCTGTTTACCCTGGGGGAAGATAGAAAATGGATTAAAATTGATGGAGCTAATGAGTTCTGGAAAAAGTGCTGAAATATACATTTTTCCATAAAATCACAAATGAAATGCATGCTGGCTACAGCCTAACGGGGGACTCTGAAGGTAGAAATGCTCAGTAGCAATATTTTTCCTTGATTATCACAGGAGAAAAATCTTGCATCTTGTCTGTGGCACCTTGCATTGTGAAATCTAATAGCTTCTTCCAAACACAAGTGTCTGAAGTAGTGAAGTTTAAATGGTCATTTTGGAGTGACTATTCGTCTTTTTCTAGAGGGAGCATATGAGGCACCCAAAACCCATAACCCTTGCTCCTACAAAGAAGCTTTGAGCAAGGGTAGGGTTAGGATCTAGGTCCCTTCTCACCCAGAGCTACTATCCCTGATTCCCAGTTAATGTTTTTAACTTCTAAAGCTTGAACTGACTCACTAGGAATCTGTACTGAAAAAGTCTTTAATTCCAGTGCCCAGCAGCAGCTCAGCCCAACCCAAGAGTACAGTCCTCATTCTTGGGGGAGTGGTTCCAAGACCCAACGGAGCAAAACCCTGAGCAGCCTGGTGGGATCGCAGAGGTGGCCCTGCTTTGGAGGACCAGAGTTCTCCCATGTTTCCCTGCCATCTGCATCGTGCATGATGCTCCAAGAGCCTTGCTGAGCCCCAGAGATGGTGGTGGAGGCCATTTCTCTACCTGCCAGTGGTGGGTGCAGAGCTGACTGGGTGTCATGGGCACAAGGTGTCAGTCTCTGCCTTCCTGTCTGTACTGCTGCTCTTCTTTCTGGTTGCCTGATTTGGATGTAAGGTCAAAAAATAGAGATGAGGTGAATACTAAGGCACCTTGTCTCAGGTACAGTTGTCCTACAGCAGATAGGCATAGCACAGGGTAGGGCAACCTGGACTGATTTTTTAGCGCTGGGTTATATCTACCCTCTGTTCCTATTCATTGATCTAATTGCTTACTTACTGTAGGAATGAAGAGTTATTATTAAATTGCTATATAATGTATCTTTAATGCGTTATTTAAAAAGAAGGGCAGAGATGAGCTCAAAATAAATGCAGGGTATGCGTGTTTTTTCCATCCCACAGATATTTGTGTTTCTGGCTGCTTCAGACCTGCCTGAAGTTGATAAAACTACCAGCTACCAGCCTCAGCATCCCCTGAGCCTGGGACTTGCCATCTCTGGTGGTGCCATCTCAAACCCTACTGGGAAAGGGCCCCACAGAAAGCCCAGTGCTGAAGGTGCCCAGCTGATTGCACGTGGTTTATGCCACCCATAAACCCTACCAGTGCAGGGGTTCCAGACCACGGCCCATCCTTGGATGGGCGCTGTGACCCCACAGAAATGAGATCTAGCTGAATGCACAGCAGGAGAGCTGGAAGTTGAGCAGGAGTCCTGGGCAGCAGCAATTTCCCTACCGGTACCTGGGAATGAATTTGAACGTGACCTTAAAATTGCACGTCCCCGGGCGATGCTGAAGGATCCCCTTTCAGGCTGCTGGCGACTTTCAGTAGGGCTGCGTCTCCCTCTTAGGACAGAAATGGCATGATGGATGAGGAAGCCCACGCTGCAGCAAAGAAACAACGAAGCTTCAGTGGGAAGACCAGTATTGATTAGATAAAATAATTTTCTACTCTCTAAAAATTTCAGACACTACAAATCTCTATCTGGTACCGTTAATGAAAGGTGACTGATCAATTAGCTGAGACCGTGCCCTGGGGTGCCAACGCTGGTTGCTTTTTGCAGTACTTGGAGCGCTAAGTTTAGAGGCTTGTATTTTTTGACTTGCTGAATTCGTAGCTGCATTACAAGTCTCTTCATGTTTTTCCAGTTAAACTAAATGACCATTATTTCCTCCTCCTCCTCCCTCCCCCACCCAACTGTTGTTGTTTAATTAACCATAACGTGCTGCTCTTCAGTGGGTGTTTGTTTATAGCTAGATAAATGTCAGTAATATGCTGTAGTGTAAAGTCCTTCAACTGGGAATAGTCAGGGCTTTTTTTTAACTACTAGTACATTTGTAAATAAGAAAACCTGCCTTAAAATCTATTTTTCTGATGATTTTTCTCAATATTTTCATTATTATTTAAAAAGAAATGTGCGGTTCATGTTGGAAGTGAAACATTAATCCCAAACTGAAACCATATGTGATAGGGAAAGATTATGTGGATTTCTTATAATATTTTATCAAGAGGTTTACTTCCCTGGAAATTCAGATCACATCTGCATTTCTCAGCTTTTTATTTTCTGTCTTTTCCTTTCTTCTCAAGCCTCTGAGCAAACATAGGCAAAATAAGTTCATGACCAGCACAATAAAAGGAACACAGATGTAGAGAGATCGCTTTGATTTCTGATGCCTGTGTTCAGCTCCTCCAAGGTACGTTTAATATCCCGAGTAACAAAGAATTTACTTTGCCAAAAGTGCCATGGGAGAACTTTTAAAGCTGATCCCTAGATGTGATGTAATAATTTCTAAAAAATCACCTTTATTTTAATATATTTTCATATAAGAAATACCTGATTTCACTTTGCATGTGTGGAGTGAAGTGGATAGTTAATAGATTATTGGGGTACAAGATACCCTAAAATCTGCCCTTTCTTGGTCAGTAGGAGTGCAATGGACAAGGTTTGCCATTTCATCCCCTCACTAAATTGTACAGACCTGGGACACAAATTCTGGGGGTACAGCACAGTCCATTGCCTAGAGTAAAGATACTCCTGCTTAAAGGGGGAAAATAAAGAACAGGAAAAGGAAAAGGAAAAGGAAAAGGAAAAGGAAAAGGGAAAAAAAAAAGCATGAGAGAGAGAGGGAAAGAGAGAGAGAGTCGGGCTGAAAACCCCTTGGCAAAGACAGAATGGGATTATAATGGTCTAAGACACTGTGCTATGTTTTACCCTAGAGTTAATCAATAGACTTTCCTTTTCAGGAAGAGCACCTCCGGACACGCTGCATTTGTCAGCATAAATCCCAAAATACATCAGTTTACAGGGGATAACGGCAGTGCATTTCTGCCCCCCTGGCAGTTTAGGAGGAGCCCTGGTGCGAGCACGGGCGGAGGGGAGCCAGCTCGGACAGAGGCGCAGAGACGCTGGGGCTGGGGAGGTCTCAGACCCTGCGTGCTGTATTGGTGGGGTTGGTAGTTAGGACAAGTCATGGATGAAGCATCTCCAATGCTACTTTTTTATTAACTTTTTAAAAACTGGGATTTTAAAGGGTGAGTTTGTTCCTCTTTAGGAACGAAGGCAATGGCTACGTCTGCCCAGGAGCTTGCAGTCTGCTTCACTGTTGGTTTTTTCCTATCCGACTTGACTTGTCAGGACTGCAGAGCTGAGGAATACGGGCACCGAAATCAATTTGTCTGAACAAGAAATCTCTAATTGTGCTGTAGTGCTTATCCAGACTCATTCTCTGTCATAAAAGCATGCCGAGGGCATTTCTACCTTGCTGAACGGCCACCATGCAGCTGCCAGAGTGCTGTACGGCGCTCCGGGGCCGGGCTGCCTGGGAGCTGGCTCAGGGACCTCCCTGTGCTGTGCTGAATTATGGACTCTGGAACAGCTTCTGTACTCCTAAATGACTGCTGTATCTTGTGGTTATTCTGTATTTCAGTTAAACATAGCACTGTTCTACTAGCTGTAGAGTAAATCTGGAAGATTTATTGCCTGCACTGTCTCACTCAGGACCCTACGCTGAGATTGGATATCTATGTCTTTTTTGGGCAGCAGGCTCCCAGTCCCCATTTTATCCCCAGAAGCTACAGACACTCACTGCGGAGGAGAAATTCCTTTTTTTAGAACCATAAAATTTAAGTGGGGGGAAAGCACGGAGAACACCAAAAGCAGATGATCGTTGCCATCAGATGTCACAGGAAGAAGTCGTGACTTGCCCAGCATTACTCGGAGAGCACGTGGTACAGCTTACTGTTGAAGCAAAACCTATCATGTGCTTTTCACAATATCCTTTTTCTTTGCTTTCATTTTTTTCTTTTTGTTTGTTGGGCTTACATTGTGACAGTCTGCATATTTTGAACCTGGAGAGGAAAAGTGTATTTGTGATTTATCTTGTTACAGCATAGAACCTGAAACAGCTATTACCTGCACACACATTTATTTTTATTAGTTGTGAAAATTTTCTCACATTACATTTATAATAGCTGCTGAAGAAGATTGTGGGCCTAAAACTGTGAAAGGTGGAAGGACGAGGCATGTCCATACATTAGCATACAATACATGAGGATTCCCTCTGGGAGATAAACCATGTTTTCTACTGCTTATTTCTATCGAAGGAAACTATCTCAAGTCCAGGAAGAGCTGTTTTTCCTGCACCATCAATTCTGTTATTGCATGAAAAAACTCTTATGAGAGAAATGAAGTATCAGCTCTAGTCATTAAAATTTTTGTACCATGAGTAGGCAGACCCATAGGCATGTTCATGGCCAGTGTATCTGTGTGCATGATGCGTCTTCATTCAAGAACTCCCTCTCCAGAGCCAGGCTGTGTTTTTTCATCAGCACGTGTGCAAACCCCACCAAACAACATCGGGCACAACCCGGCTGTGCGGCAGCGTGGCAATGCTGGTCCTTTCCGGGTGTGCTGATCTGGTGATGTGCCCATCATCCTGAAAGCCCACACACATTTCAGGAGTGGGAAATCCTGATGTGCATGTCCTGGGGGTGTCCTGGGGTACCCCTGCCCTCACCCTGGAGGGAGGGTGACAGGCAGGAGGTGTGTGAGCAGCTGCCCATGCTGCCCAAGGGCTCAGGACCTGCAAGCGTTGCTGGAAGCTTTGTCATCAGCATCACCTCTGTTTTTCTTAATGACAGAATAGTAGGACAATGCAAGTAATTTCCTCAAGTAACATATACTGGTATGACATTTAATTTGGCAGCTCTGTATGTGACTTTCGTAAGCTCTCCTACTCTCTCATCTCTACTGCAGTTTTTGATGCATTTTTCTCCCTCTAAGACTCAGCTTCCTAAGATTTGTGGTCAGATACCAAAACTTTGTGAGCATGTTAAAACTAATTTTTCCCCAGGATATTAGAATGGCTTCTCCCAAGGCCAGATCCTGAGCTCCCTACTATTTTTGTTACTTGTATGAAGATTTTTCTTTTGCTAGCTACTGGCAGAGCAAGCGTTGATGTATCTTTAGACTGTATCATATAGCTTATATGCAATTTTCTCACAAAAAGAACTCTCCATGTTTTATGAGCTACTCCTATCCATGCTATTGTTCACAGACATAAAGCCACAAGGAAGATGAGGAAGAGGAGGGATGCTGAAAACATGGAGGAAAACCAGTTCAGGGGAAGTAATCAACTTTCTACAGTCCTGAGATCCCCACTGAAATATAAAATCAGATGTTAAGATTGTCAGCTGGGATTCTTCCTGCTTTTAAAAATATGGTTGCTTAGAGCTTGCCCAGGCATGGATCCATATCCTGTGAACCTGGGCACTGTCACCCGCAGGGAGCAGCGCAAAAGCCACTGCTTTGCGTGTCAGGGTTGAGGTGTGAGCAGCACTGAAGAGGAGTTTTTCTGCGAAAAAGTGCACTTTGCAAAGTAAGCTGAAGCAGCAGGCGGCAGCCTCTCTCCAGGACTGCTGGGCTGTTCTGTAGCCTTCGGAAGACAGAGTTTGTGCTCAAGCCAGAGCCAGGAACATTGAATTTTTCCACTGGAAAAATGTCCATTTCACTAGATGTCAAAATAATTTTTTTTTGCACGGGGCTTTCAGGGTGGACAAGGTGATTTTACATCAACTTTGCCATGTAAAATTTCACATTGTCTTTTCATATGTGCACAGCAAAATATTTTGTGCCCCTTTACAGAAGTCAGTGCAGCTGCCTTTCTTAAATCGTCTTAAAAACAAAGCAAAAAATAATTTGGAAGGTATCTAAATGTCTTTACTTTTTGAAATTCCCTTCTTTGTCTTTACCAAAGTTAGAGAAAAGTTTGTTTGAACCCAAAGTACATTTTTGATGACTACACTTTACACAGGAAAGCAGGGAGGGATCCATTAAAGGGATTCAGATGGTAGGGTGAAGAGTGTCATATGAACATGTTGACAGACGGGTCTTAAAGAGAGACTCCACCTTGTAATATTTGAAGCAGAGCTTCAGGCACTGAGTAACATGATCAAACCTGTCTTTTCCCAGCATCTTTGTAGCCATAAACAGGAGACATCCTCCAGAAGGTGAAGTGTTCTCTCAAGTGCAGTTCAATTTTAACATAAAAGACCCCCTGTTAATATTTTGGGAAGAGGAGATGAGAATTAGTGTTGTTCTGGCTATCACAAGCTAAGAACATTAGCCAGGTGGGGCTTGGGAACAGAGATAATGTCTTTTATTAGACAAACTGTTACAGCTGGGACAAGTTGAAATGTTTTCTGACACACAGACGCTGTCCTTAGCTGAAATGAAAACAGCCAGTTTCAAAGTGAAGTACAAACTGGGAACAATTGCTCTGGGTTTAACTCACTGTGTTGATGGTTAGGCTGTTTGAGGGAGAAGGTGAGAAGTAAGGAGTAAGGGAGGATTTTAGTACCAGGAAAGGCAGCTAAGGAAAAAGAAGGACGAAGAGGAAGGAGTTATTGCTTCTAGAGCATGGAGGGGCTGAGGACTGACTACTCTGAGCTGTAATATTCTCTGAAATCACAGGGGTAGTGCCGTCTCTAAAAGAACCTCTTTTGTCTTACAAGAAACTACAGAGTTTCATAGTTATTTAGTTCAGTTTTTTAAAAATAGGCTTGGATTTCTTTTACTTTTTACCTTTCCTCATCCTACCCTTCACTTCTATCCTACCTTTCAATTACAGCAAGATGAACAATGCCTACACGTTCTCCCCAGTTTTTAGAAAAGTTCTCTTCCCTTCTCACCTCTTTCCTACCTACATCTCTTAAAAAATTCTCCACCCTCAGAAAAGGAGTTGGCACAAGGGAGAAGCTTGGAAGGAAGAAAGGACGAACACTTTAAAATTATATTTCTTTGCAAATTATTTTTTGTAACAGCTGAAAAAAGATTTAATTGAAAAAGTTAGTTTTAAGAGTTAAGCTAATGCTGGTACAATAGTAGGAGTAGGGGGTGTAAGAGAAGCACGTGCATGTTTAGAGCCACATATGTGCGTAATGGCGATTCATCTCCCAGCTGACCCATTGCCACGTTCCAGCAGAGATCATGCACGTTGGGGGTAGTATCTTAATTCACCTTTCTTCCGGGGGCTGTTCTTTTATTAGAAGGTGAAATAACAACTACATTATATAAACACACATGAAATTTCTCCCTCCAGCTAGCTGGTCTGCTCAAATGTCATTAGCCTCCCCCAGTACCTCGCTGCTGCAGAGCTGGCCCTGGCAGGCAGGAGCCTCAGGCCACCCCTGCCACGGAGCAAAGCCCTGTCCTGGTGCGACTGCAGCACCGAGGGGGGCACGTCTTCACACCGCCTGCACACACGCACGCATGCGTGCGTACACGCTGCCATCGCTCATCTTCCTCCTTGGCAGGGGAAGTGGATCCATGCATCAGGCGTGTCACTCTGCGAGCATCCTTGCTCTGGCTTTTATGTATATGGTCTGTCTTGTTGAATGGGTGCTTTATAATTTTAAGTAAGGAGGTCTGCGAACTGGTACGATGCTCCTTAGGAGGGATTCATGTACTTCATCACTCTTGAAGAAGAGAGTACTCTTCAGTGTCAGAAAGAGTGACAAGATACATTTTTTCAGACCTATGCTGCTCATCTAATTGTTTCAAGAAGCATCAATCTAAACCAGAAGCCTTCATCGATGGGTGCAGACCGTGCCTGCCTGTATGATATAAAGCCTATACAGTACAGACTTTCACATGTATCTATTATCTTTGGGCACGTTAGTTATGCTTTTGTCCTTATTATTTAAGGAGTTAAATGAGGAGAAGGCAAATGATTTTGGAAATTCCTATTTTTAGCTTTAGTTCTTGGCTCTGGCACAGATCAAATTGCTTAACACCTCTGAAATGGGTTGCTCTGTGTAAATTAGTGGTAATAGATCTCTCTGCTTTCACTTGCAGTTTCTATTTTAAGTGGATGGGAAGTGTCATCTACTTACTTTGGTTCTATATTTTACTCATGACCATTGCTTAGCATAATGTGACCTGACTTCAGCCCAAGTCTTTAGTAGTCTTATATTGCTATTAGGAATTGGGACTGGGCAGTTCAGTTTAAAGGATGTAGTAAATGACAAGTGCTTGAAAACCTGATACGAGTGACAACCGCATTTTAATCCTCTTTGAGAATTTTTTTTTTTTAATGTATACATATCTTAATAAAAAGGTAACTGAGCTGGAGCAGTCTGTGGGTTCAAAGTGCCAGATTTCTAAGAGGTTGTTATCAATCACAGTCTTTCTGATTTAGCCACAATAAGACAGAAAATCTCGAGAAGAATCTCTCTTCCATGAAATTTGTAAACCAGTTTTTCAGCCTCTGAGAGTTTATAGGAAACCGCATGCCTAGCAATAATTATTACCTTTGAGACTTTTATATATAATTGTAGAAACTCACAGTGCCCCACTGGCTATTTTAGGGTCTGTCTTGGGTCATTTGTTGAGTTGTGAAATCAAGTTTTGGTCTCACCTGTTTATATTAATAGAAAAAACTTCTTTGAAGTCTGCATTTTTGTTTCTGCATGGTAGTGTTGCAGACTTGTTTGATTCTTCAGTTGCTCAATAGTGAGGATCTCAAAGATCAACCCAGTAGGTGAAGCTAGATATGGAAAGGGCAGGATTTGACTAATGGTGAAGAATTCTTGGCTTGTAACAGTTCAGCAACTTACTGCATGCATCTGGCCTTGTAGTTGCAATATGTTTTGTAATCAAAATAAAGGTTGAAATGCTTTCTTTGGGAAAGTGGAGATAGGTGCCTCTGTATATTGCTTTTTATAAGCAGATGGAAGTTGATGTTATCTTCATCCATTCTCATGGACCTTCCTGAGCTTACAGGATGAGATTTCTGACCCAGTCTCCCTATTTATTTTCCTTCATCTGCTACCAATCTAATAAACAGCAACAAAAAAAAGCCACAATTTCTTTCTTGTTTTTCTATGCCAAGCAAAACCCTTAGGAAACCACTAATCCTCCTACTTCTCCCCTAGAAGGTGACCACCCTGAGACATTTAGGATTCTCTTTGATTGGAGGAATTAAATATCACCATCTGCCAGGAATACGTGGATAGCTGCAGCTCTGCTTTGGTGCAGGGGAACTAAGTGACCCCTCAAGACTCCTTCCAGTTCAATTTTCTGGCCTCTTTACACAGCATTGCAATATTTCTAGAAAGAGCAGGAAAGATCCTGCATATATATATATATGTATATGTGTATATATATCTTGTTATTGTGCTCTTTTTTTCAGTGATACTGGAAAGGTCAGATTTGAAGGGAAAGTCCCCGTGCAACCTTTAACTACCATGTTGCTGCTGATACATTAATCTTCTATAATATTTTAGCAAAAATAATATTTTTAGCAAAAAGCAGCAGAATAAAAGCAGGTGTATGGCAGTTGCATGAGGAACCTCGGACAGATGTTTCACCAAGAGCAGAAATTTGAGCTCTTGCACAACAGAGAGAGAGAAACAGCATTTTACCGTGCAGAAATGCTTCATAGATAAAAAATGGGTATTTCTGCTTGGGATCACCTGGAAGTACGTGGAAACACTGAAGTAGGGATAACAGGCGGGGGTCTATAAGCGTAAAGTCAAACATGTAGAAGAACAAATGCATGCAGATCCTTGTATGCATATGAAGCAAAAGTTTCTCTCCTTTCCACCAGTGCTGTATGTTATAATATTTCTTCAGATGGTATAGCTGGGAGTCAGTCTGGCAGGCACTTCAGAATAGATTGTCCCCATCTGCTTTTTCATCTCAGGGGCTAAAGCTAACCTCAGAAACCCTCATGTCTCTTTTTCTAGTTTCAAATGAAAAATAATATTTGACATTAACTGTCATGGTAAGTTGCTACTTACAGAGGCGATGGATTTCTTAAATAAATGTAGAAGTCCACTCATTTATTAAAAAGAAAACCAGAACACTTTGGCTAAGTTGAATAAACATTGATCATCTATTAATATAAAGAATGACACATCTTGCTGATGCTTTGGCTCTGGATCAGCATCATCATTTATTAACATTTCAAACATTTATTAGTTTGAAATAGCACTGTGGAATGGATGATGCTCAAATTTGTACCTGAAAAGTCTACCAAAATCTTCCTGCAGAGAACTTCAGAGGTGAGGAAAGCAGAAACAGAAAGGATGCACAGGTATAAGACAAGACTTATGCAGTAAGTTCAACACCTCATTTTATCCACTTCATATGCATTTTGTATAAATCAAAGGTCACATTTTAAGTCTATGTTAAATCATCAAATAGCTCTTTTCAAAATGTCAGCAATTCATTAAACAAATAGTCTGCCAAAAAATAGTTAATCAATTGTAAATGGCATGCAGATTCTCATGTAAACTTTGGGGAAATTGTTAACCTCAGCTAAATGTAGATAATATTTTTCATGGAAAATCACATCCTACACTTGCCTTGTCTGATTTAAACTGGGCAAAGCTCTGGTATAAAGATCCTGCATATATATAATTATACTGAAAAGTCATGTTTGATCTTGTACTCTTCGTAACTTAGCCAATAGTTCCTTGCTGCATAAAATCAGATCTTTGCAGATCCGTGTCACTGGTTTAGAGAACACTTTGGGTCAAATCTTACAAAATATTTGTGGAACTGCCATAACCCTGGATTTTTCCCCATTTTTTTGTAGGATGGAGAATGGCATGTAGGGAGTTGTGTGGGTTCTCTGGTTCTGTCAAAATATAGCCCTTGAGATCTTAGCAAGAGTGGCTCTCCTCTCATTTGTACTGAGATTAGGGGGTTTGTGAGCCAAGCCCCCTTTCCTTCCCTTTCTCATTCCAGCATGTCAGCTCCCTTCTCCTTAGTTTTCCTGCCACACCAACTTGCCTAGGCTGCTTTTTTTTTTCTTTTTACCTTCAGAGTCAATTTTCTTCATAGCCCATTCCCCTCACATGCAGGCATAGGATTTTCTCTTCCCACTCAGCCCCTTCCCTCCTTTATTTTCTCCCCTATTATTTCTCCTGTTGAAGTTTTGTCTCACACTCCTTTGAAATGTCTTTGCCTTTTCCTGCAGATCCTTATGTGGGATTGCAGCTTCTTGTTGGTAATTTCCCTCTTTCCCCGCATCTTTTAGGCAGCCTAGGTCACCGCTCCAGGGCTCTTCCACTGGCATGGCACTTTCCAAGGCAGGTTCACGTTGACCAAGGCAATCCAAAGAGAGGTCTGGCCTGTTCAGCTTCAGGCCTTTCACATGCTCTCCAGACAACCTGCTGCAGTGCCTCTGTGTCATTAGTGTCCTTCTTCTTTCTAAAGTCTGAATCTGTTCCCTCTTGCCACTGTGCTGCAGACAGGGAATGGTATTTCCTCTCTGGAGGAACCTTTTATGTATTTGAAAACCATCATTCTTCCACTCAACCATTGCTGGACTAAGCAACCTCAGTTCTTTTATCTGCCCACACAGGTGACGCTTTTGGACTTTGACTGTTGTCACTGCTACTTCTTATCCTTTAATCTCAAAGCACATCACCCAGACCTGGGCACAGTACTTCAGCTGGACTCTTACTGAAGCAGAGCACACTAGTTAGAGAGGTGTCAATGTGTTCCTTGCACGTGTGCTGCCACATACCCAGCCTGGCACGTTTGGTTTCTTGCACAGCAGTATGAACAGTCGTTTGTAATCCCTTGATCCTCTTCTGCAGGACTGCTGCACATTCACTTGCTCCCTGTCTTGCGGGTAGGCAGCTGGTTATTTATACGTTAGGATGGTACTTTACAGTTGTCTTTCCTGGATTGCATCCTACCCATCTCAGAAAATATTTCCATTCTGGCAAGATCACTTTGCCTTATCATCCTGCCCTCCAAGTGTTTGTGGATACTCTAAAGCTGGGATACTCTGCAAATAGGTGCATTGTCTTCCACTATTCAAAGTATTTATGGAAATAGTGCATTGATTCCAAAGCACTGAATGTCTGTTTTGACATTTTGCTCAGTGTGATACAATTCCAATGAACTAGATCCTTGGGGTTGTAAGGGAGACATATACAGTATTGTATTACAGATTCACAAATTCACAGATTCACACATTGGTATGGGTTGGAAGGAACCTCTAAAAATCATCTAGTCCAATCCCCTGGTTGTATAAACCCTTATGTGTATGACTGAGTTGGTTCTTCAGTAACTAAAAGTAGTTTGCTCATAAGCTTTCTGCCTGCTGTGCCACAAAAAAGTGGTTCAGTAATGCCTGTCACCTCACTAGGACAGTGCTGAAGAACTTAAAAATTAATTTCTTGTTGTAAGTGTACAATCTTTCTTACAGTCACCGCTTGTCATTATACAAAATTTTGGATCTGTTATCAGCTACTTCATCTTCAAACTTTTTCATATAACAGCTGAATATGTCCCATCCAGACAGAGTCTGGACAACGTAGAAACAATTTATGTTTCACTTATCAGACTTAACTATCCACCTGCCTGAAATCTACTACATTTAAATGCTATGGATGAATTTCAAGTAATTAAAGTTGCTGAAGCCTTGACAGAAATTGGCACTGGGTGTGTGTCTGTCCTGCAAAATAGTTAAACGCAGAAACAAGCAAGTTAAGCTGGTGCCTCTGCATAATGCAGCACAGCTTAGATATATTAGATCAGAAACTCTCTCCAGTTGTGGTTGTGGTGGGCTGACCCTGGCTGCAGTCCAGGTGCCCAGAAGAGCCGCTCTATCACTGCCCTCCTTAACTAGGCAGGGAAGAAGTATAATGAAAGGCTTGTGAGTCAAGATAAGGACAGGGAGAGATCGTCCACCAGTTACTGTCATGGGTAAAACAGACCAAACTTAGAGAGAAATTAATCCAATTTGTTACCAAGAAAAACAGAGTAGAGCAATGATAAATAAAAACAAACTTCAAAACACCTCTCTCTCCACTCTTCCCTTCTCCTCGGGCTCAGCTTCACTCCCAATCTCTCCCTGCTCCCCACCAGCAGCACAGGGGCATGGGGATCGGGGGTTATGGTCAGTCTATCACATGTTGTTTCAGCCTCTCCTTCCTCCTCAGGGGAAGGACTCCTCACACTCTGCCCCTGCTCCAGCATGGGGTCCCTCTCATGGGAGACAGTCCTCCATGAACTTCTCCAATGTGACTCCTTCCCATGGGCTGCAGTTCTTCATGAACAGCTCCAGCACTGGTGCCTTCCATGTGGTGCAGACCTTCAGGATCAGACTGTCCCAGTGTGGGTCCCCCACAGGGTCACAAGTCCTGCCAGTAAACCTGCTCTGGTGTGGACTCCTCTCCATGGATCCACAGGTCCTGCCAGGAGCTTGCTCCAACATGGGCTTCCCACGGGGTCACAGCCTCCTTCAGGTGTCTCCATCTGCTCCAGCATGGGGTCCTCCACAGGCTGCAGGTGGAATCTCTACACCCCCTCACTCCTCCTCCATGGGCTGCAGGGTGACAGCCTGCCTCACCATGGTCTTCACCACAGGGGAATCTCTGCTCTGGCACCTGGAGCATCTCCTCCCCTCCTTCTTCACTGACCTTGGTGTCTGTGGAGTTTCTCACATCTTCTCACTCTTCTCTCTGTCTGCAAAAGTCCCCATGGTTGTTTTTATTCCTTCTTAAATACATTATCACACAGGTGTTACCACTCTCTTTGATGGGCTTGGTCTTGGCCAGAGGTGGGTCCGTCTTGAAGCTGGTTGGCATTGGCTCTGTCGGACACAGGGGAAGCTTCTAGCAGCTTCTTGCAGAACTTGCCACCCCTGTGTCTCGCCCGGTACCAAAACCTTGTCACACAAACCCAAAAGAGTGGCGCTAGTACGTTCTCCAGTGGCATGGACATCCTTGTCCGGTGTCCCTGTTGAATACTGAAAGTTTGCCTCAGTGGGTCCATACCTCCACAGGAAAGCCCAAGAGCAAAAGCCCCTCCAGCCTCACTGCCTTCTACTCTGTGGTAGGGAAGTACCCTAGACTGCTGTTACAAATACGTGCTTTCACTGTGGCATTTGCTACCAAGGTACACCACTATGGGCATGTTTTTCCGGCTTTTAATTTTTTTAAAAAATTGTGCATGTGAGGTAGGTATATTGGTAATATGCTGGTAGCTGCCTGCAGAGATAAAGCTGAAAGCAATATAAATAATTAATATATTCTTCCTGCTGAACATCTCTTACTTAGCATTAGGTCTCATTAAAATCAATAGAAGAACATATATTTACTGAATTTAGCCCTTAGATAATTAAGTGTCAAATAGGTCACACTAGTTAGGAATTGATTTAAAACAATTTTATTTTGATAATGCCAGCTGTCACCAAGGGCTGTTGTCAGGGTTTGTCTTCCAGTTCACTTTTATTTATAGGTGAGCAAGTCTCGACCCTTAAAATATCAATGTGCCAGCTCTGGGGTGTACAGCCAAGCTTTGCGCAGGTTTGTGGAGATGTGGGTACTTTGCACGTGAAGAACACAAATGGGAAAAGATAATTTAGCCATCAATAGTTGGACAAGTTTGCTGGCTTTAATTAAGCAGTCAGATAAAGCTTTATATCTGACTTTGTATCACTGGACTGTCTGAGGGCCTTATAAATGGATTGTGGTTATTGAGCTCCAGATATATGCTGAAATGAGTAGATAGCTTAGATGTCTAGTGGATAGCAAAGATCACCTTGCAGGGTTCAGTTTCTGACTGGGGTAACATTTTTATATGAAGAAAGGTAGGCAATAGTTTGGGAAGCATAGGGACAGTGACAGCACACTGGAAAAGCTTTCCTCAAGCCTCAGAGCATCCCCTAGAGATACTCTGATTTAATAACCACAGAAAGATTATTTAATCTATCATGAACCTGGGTTTTAATTTTTTAATGATAAGTAATTTTCCATTTATTTTGAAAGGGGAGCTGGGGAAGCAGAAAACAGGCGTGTCTATAAAAAAGCTGTCATGTCTGGGGACTTAATGTGGTGACATCTTTTTGACAAGAGAAGTGTCTGTCAAACGCATGTGAAACTCAATGCTTGTGCTTTCTCTTTCCTCTCAAAAGAAGCAGAACCACTGAATTTTGTTGTTGTACCGGTGGAGATGCAGATTCATGGGTGTGCACAGTGTTTCTTTAACGTAAATGGCAGCCTACTCAACACCTCCGAGTGCGAAATCCTCTGGAAGGATTTGCAGGATGCAGATGTTCTTCTCATCCCTCTTCCCTGGTCCGCGGGGGACTGATACCCAGCCCCTGCCTTCCGAGCAGGCCATTAATCTGACATGCAATCTGATTGAGTGAAACGGGGTAAATCCCTGTTGGATAACAAAATGCTAGATTAGCAGTTAGGAAACCTTGTGATTAGAGAGATTAACCGCTAAAGACATAATTCTTTCAGATGTAAAGTCTCCATTTTCATTTAGAGCTGGTAGTCCGTGAAAAACTACTGCACTAGCAATTAGGAAACCGTAAACGTGCTGACCTGCAGAAGGGTGATTGAAGCTTAAGATAACTTTGGTAGCAGTAGTTCTTGCTGTTTGCTTGTTAGGCAACCCATTTTTCTTTCTCTGGACATTTAAGGATTTGCCTTCTCAAAAGATGCTGGGTTTTTTGAAGAAAAGGGGATTCAGTGCTAGCTACCACAAGGGGCAAAAGTCCTTCTCTTTGGCTTTATCATTTCATTGGGAATGGGAAAACAGCTTTTAAGGATGGATGTGGCTGGAAAGATCAAAGGGTTCCCCACAATTTTCTGAGCTGCCTGCTGGAAATCTGCCACAGGATGTTAAAGGTTACACCAGTCTCCTCTAGTGGCATTTGTAAAAGCTATAATTTAAAAAATAATTGTTGAAATATGATACATGCTTCAATAGGCACCATTAAATTAGTTGGCTAGTTTAATTCAGTATAGATATGATACTTAGTTTTGCTTTGAGACGGCACACAGGAGCTTTAGAAAACGTACTATAAATATTTTTGCAAACATTTCTGCACCTCTTTCCAAGAGCCGGGTGAGAGTTCAGCATTCTACTGCTCTAAGCACATGTGCATAAAACCTGAAAATGTGGTAACTACTAAATGAAAGGGAAATATTAATATTTTGTAGAACCCTGAACTGAAAGCTTTTGGGGATTCCTGTGCTTACACCAAGTTCCCTTTTCCTACAGAATAAAGATGATTAAAAAATGAAAACAGAGAATGCAAAACAGGAAAAAAACACACCCTTAATAGAGTATGTTTTAGGGATACGTTTAACAGGCAGCATTAAATGGGATTTCTGACATTTCTCCCTTTCCAGAGACACGATAGGTAAGTAATTAGAATTAAGTTCAATCACACTCAGAGGTGTCATTTTGGGGTAAAAAGTCCTGATAACAACCTTGATTTAAGCAACTGCTATTGAAAATCCTGCTAGGATCTAACTGTATCTTTAGGCTTCTAAATTCTTAAAACAACACAGCTCATCCTTAATTTAACAGAGGTTTTTGCTAGATAGCCTTCCGTGGCTCACTCCCACTGAAACCAAGACGTCCTTTTGCCACCACAGACAGGGTGAGTTAAGGGTTCATGTGGTGTGCCTAAAGCACTCGGGGCATCACTCCGAGCAGTTTCTCTAGTCAGTATTTTCAGCAGGATGGTGCTGTGTGCCTGAGTAAAAGCCTGCAGGGAGAAGTTTCAACTCCATCTGTGGATAAGTCATTAAAAATTTTCCACTGTCACTGCTTGGGAACTAAGGAGCTCATGAGCAGCTTGCCAGAGCAAAGCATTACAAGTCTTTATCATCTCCCTTGCTGTCCTGCGACAAACAGGAACAAGTCTCCCCGTGCATGGCTTTTCTCTCTCTAGTTGTGCTAGTTTGCTACACCCCTTCACACGGTTAAAACATCATCCACAGTACTCTCACCTGGTCCTGCCTCACTGATGTTGGAGATCAGAACGCTTCCTTAGTGGTGTTGTTTCCAGGAAGATATGGTAGGCCGCTCTAGGATGGCAATCTGTATTTGTTCTCAGGATGTACTCAGAAATCACTTGAAAACATCTTGACACTTTTGAAGCAGGCTTGTTTTTTCTTGCAATTTTCAGAAACCATGGAATACTTTTTCGGCAGGAACATGCTTTTCAGCAGAAAACCAAGCACGAAAACCACAAAACCCAAACAAAACCCCAGAAATGGCAACTTTGCATACTGTTGCTTTATAGAAAACCCAGTACTAGGGGAGGAAAAAAAAAGTCTAGGTCTTTTACAATGTCTCTTTTACTATATATTTTATAACTAGTAGAGTCTGATGTCAGTTGTGGGCAGAACCCAAAGGAGATAAAATGGGTCAGCTGATGAGTAATTAGGTTATTCGAATCAACTACTATTCTGAATGATGACTCACCAGGATGGAGCTCATCTGGAAGTTGGGGCTGGTGCAGACCCAGTAACCTTGTAAATGTTCCTTACACTAACTCTGTGCAAAGCTCAATAGCATCCCGGCTTTTAGCACTTCACCTACCCCTGTAATTCTCCTTGCAGTTTTCAAGGTGAAGAGTCCTCCCTCCTGTAAGTGTTCTGGGGCTATTAATAACAAAATCCCTGTTTCTGTAACAGATGCTCCAGTGTACTTGTGGGTGGAGGTGCTACAGACGCAGGACTGTCACGGCAGCCTCCCCCGACACGTTTGGCTGCCCAGGCGTTGTGTGCCTGCAGCTTCTGGCACCACATCGCTCTACAATACGTGAAACTGCCCCAGCCAGACCTACCCTTGTCCCTCTGAGTTGCATTTTGCCCCCTGTCCGTCAGTTCAGGTTGTGCCCCGAGGTTACACAAAGGATGCACTGAAGCGGGAGGGTTGCGGACTGGGGCAGTCCTTATGGGCAAGGTCAGCCCTGTCCTTGCTCGGAGGAAGGAAGGAATTGGGGGATTGTCTGGGGAGGGAAAGGTGGATTGCAGACATATGGCTTTCCTCAAATCCCAACAGCACAGCAATCCTGGGGGTGTGGGGGGCGCAGGGAGGATTGGCAGCTGCCCAGCCTTTGCTTGCTGGTGGGTAAATGCGTTCCCCCCTGAGGGGGCTCAGGATGGGGGAACCTGGAAAGGATGCCAGCAATCACTTACTTTCCAGCGGCAGTTTGTATAGATCTGGGTTGCTGATTGCAGTTCCCCAAAGCGGGTAAGGTTTCTGGGTGACACCCCCTTGGAGGGCCTGAGCTGCGCTAGAGGAGGGAAAGCTCCAGGCTTCATGGGAGTTCAGCTCCTGGAAAAATATATCTAAGCTCCCCTTTGCTTTTGAAAGTCTTGGCTAAAGATGCTTGCTGCATCGTGCAAGGCAGGTCTGAGGAAGCAAAAAACCTAGCAGCTTCTAAACAGCACCTTATCTGAAACCACTGGGGAGCTGAGAAGCCTTACGGGCTGCTGCACGCTTTCGTGCATTTCAGAGAGGATGTGCACAGCGTTATCTGGTTCAGGTGTTTCTGTAATTGTGATTCATTAGGATAACCACAGCGTGGGGTGGCTAGCACCTGAGTGCTCCTGCTGGGCTGGTGTCAGTGCTCTCAGCTGTGATGGGAAACATATGGCCGTACTGGCTCATTCCAGACTTTTTCCTCCTTTTTCAGTCTCCTTGTGATGTATTTGTTGGCCTTTGCAGCCTCGAAGGTGCTATTGCAAGCAGCCTTTAAATGACCCGGGGGCATGATCAGTGTGATGAGTTTTATCTGCCCTCCCCCAGCATGGTTGCCCACATGCTCCCAGTGATGCGTGACTGCCACAGGGACCCACGCAGCCACCGGCTGTGCTGACAGAGCTTCTCTTACCCAGGGAACAATTTCTCCTCCACTGAGAGGCAAAGGGAGGACTTTACTGAGGATGTCTGTGGTTTTCGTATTATTCAGAGTCAGGCTGGAAATCCGGCCTCCCCCGCCAGACCTGTGCCACCAGCTCTGAGCCCGCACGTGGGTCTAGGCCATACATACACACCAGAAATGGGTTGCCTGAGTGTGGGTCTCATCTCCCAGGCTGTGTGACTGCTATCAAAATCTAGAAATGCAAGGGAGAGCCTCATGTCTTCATACTGATAGCTATATAACATTTCCGCTAATGGTAACGGAGTTTGGATTTGGGGGAAGTGACAAGAGGTGAGCAGGAGCATAGCTCCAGTCAGAATTCATCAGCAGGCACAAACATATGCACCTTTATCATTCAGTGGGGCTAAAATAAAATTGCAGTCATCTGACAGCTGTAAGTGATGTATCTCTAAATAGTGGCAGTTCTGATCACTGAGAAATCCTGACTCCTGCAAGCTTGACAGAGAGTAATTAAGGGACAAGCTCAGCAGTCAATAAACGCCCCACAGGATTACAGGTTCAGAGCAGACCCACGAGATGCTGTCCTCTGACAAAGGCCCCAAAAGACAGTAAGCTGATCCTCATTTGTTCAGCAGTAGCTTATCAATCATGCTATTGGGCTGGGCCCTGAGCACACAGCTTAAATAGTTGCTTATACATTTCCAATAGTCCTTCTTTTCCACCGAGTTTGTCTTCCCACTTTCTCAGGAAAGTTAAGGGATGTTAAATAACCCTTACTAAGCCTACAGACTGGTGGTGGGTAGCTGTACAGGAAACATGACGTGCCCTAAAACAAGGCCATTTCTGGAATGAAACACATTAAAGCCATTCAACAGCATCCGTCAATATTGTATTTCTCTTTTATAAGCAATGAAGATGCATGCCTGCTGCTGCCAAGATAGTGATCTAATGAGGATATTGGCTTTCCTAATGGGTAATCTCTAATCAGGCTTCTCTGCTACCACACGCTGCCACACCGGTAAAAAGGCAGGAAAATAATATTTGTTGGGATACGGTGAAAAGGTCACAGTAATCATATCTGCTACTACATCGATATGTAAGCTTGTCCTGTGCTTGTCCCTCCTCCCTCAAGACAAAGTAGATTTCTCAGCCATGGAGTAGATTTACAAGTAGCATCTGAAGCTAACGAAAACATTTCTAGTGACACAGCTTGGTTTGCAGGTGGGAAGGTGTGTTAGAAAAAGATCTGGTTTTGGTTTAAACATGCCTACATACAGAAAATATGAAGAGCAGCATGGCTGTGAATATAACAGACACAGTGGACTGTATGTGCATGGATGCGTGGAGCTGGGACCTGTCCAAGGAGCGTCCAAGCAGCCTAGCCAGTGACCTAAACACATCTGGAGTAGGGTAGAAAAGGTCACAGCTCTGAATCAGGTCAGCACTTGGCTGAATCCTTAAATATCAGTGGGATTTAAATGCATCCCAAAGTGTTTTCTTTAGCTACAATTTTAGCTAAAATACAAAATACTCTGTTGAATCAAGGTGGGACACACAGTGGTCTTAAGCTCCCCAGAGGTCTGCAGGTGCTCGGAGCTATGCTCATGGTCAGTGCCAGGGGTGCGCGGGGACACCCCGGAGCCCAGGAAATCGTCCCTGTGGGGCATCAGGTCGCTGCTGGCCTGAGGCGGGAGCAAGCACTGGGAGCCAGTGTCCTTTGAACTCCTTCATAGTCTCATTTTAATCCTTTCTGTAGTTTCTGAAAAGGAGGCCAGTTAGTGTGAGAGCCACAGACCACCAAAGTGGTGCCATACAGCTGATTTTATTAAAATCTTATAAAGATTATCAGAAATTCTTACTAAGCCTACAGGCTGGTGGTGGGTAGCTGTACAGGAAAGATCACCTGGCACTGACACAAGGCTCAGATTTTCTTCAGAAGTACACAATTTAGTCTTATCTCTTGTTTCTTTACAAGAAAGCCCCAGGTACAGGCTGTTTGAGTCTTAACAGAACTATTGCAAGAGCAATTTTGACATCCTGGGATACTCCTGAATGTGAAGCTGGAGATTCAAAAACCTCTCTTCCTTTAGTCTTCTACTGTCTCCTCTCTTATCATTTTCAGCAGACAACTGCCCTGACCTTCTCCACATCCAACTTTTTGCATCTTACAGTTTTAGCCCAGAAAAAAACCCCAAATATTATTTAACTGGACATGGTAATTAAAATTCCTGTGCTAATGAGCAAGACTGAGACAAATTCCAGTCTTTTTTATGAAAATATATATAAAAAAGTTAATCTTTCTTTATATATACATGTATATATAAAGAAAATCTTGCTGGGAAGAACAGGTCAAACTGATAGGGTAAACTGTCTCTCTGGATCACTAACATGAGAGGAGAAAGCAGAGCAATGGGTTAGGCCAGAGGTCTCTGTCTGCTTGGAGGTTTTTGGGAACCCATGTTTCATGGGGAAGTTCACACTTCAAATCTACCCAGTCTTTGGGAAAAATTTATATTTACGGGTTGTATATTGGGGGAATTTTATAACAAGTTACCAAGCAGCATTCTTGGAGGTGGCAGGGAAGGGCAGTGCCCCACATCACAATGTCCTGCTTCATGAAACCATAGCGGATCAGTTAGCTCCTTTGCAGCAAGATCAGTTTGTTAAGCTGCCATCCGATTTTAATGCAGAAGCTTCCTGATATGCTGTGACTCTGTCAAGGAACTAAAAGGAAAAAAAAATCAAAGAACAACCAAATATGCTTTATTTATTGATTTCCCACTGTCACATATTTCTCCCCAGACAGCAAAGAGAGATTCATTTTTTTCCCAGCACCTTTTTTGAAGTAGTAGACCACTAATACTGATGGAAAAGTTGAAATGTGAAAAGTAACCAAAGCACTGCCTCTTAGTTCTGGGAAAACATTAGTAGATCTTTTAAAAATTGAACTTGGAATTCTTTAACCTCAAGGTCTAAACCACAGAAGAATGTTCCTTTAAAAAAATAAAAAGGCTTGATCATAAATCTTTTATCGCTTTGAACCTACTCATTTAAAAATATCTTAACTGAAGGCTGTGGATGGCAGAGCAATACAGTTGCACAGACTGAAAAATAACAACCTGCGTTTCAATCATGATATTAGAAGAGTGCTGGTGGTCCAAATGGCCTGTTTGTGACTTGATGATGATATAAATAAATTAAACTACCTTGGGAAGTACAAAAGCACCTTATTATAATATCTTCTATGAGCTCTCATAGCCAGGGGCTGGTTTTCTTAACTATTGCTTATCAGCCCAATGTGTCACTGCAGCATGTAGCAAACTAAACTTCCCAAAAGCAAGCACTGATTTCAGAGCTCCCTACTCCAGTCACTTTAAAAGAGACCCTTCTCCTTCCTTTCCCAGAGGCTGGCTGCTCTGAACCTCATGAGAGAAACTCCTGGAGGATAGACACAGTCCAGAAGAAATGGTGGCAAACAGCAATAATATTCTCATCTTCAAGGGAAGGAAAAGAAGAATCCAGGTAGTTTTGGGCTGGACAGCTTAACTTCAGTTGCCTGGCAAATACTTATATGAAATAACTATTTTGTAAGTAATTGGTAGGAAATGAGCAAGAGTTAATATGAATATGTCAAAATTGTGTCTTGTTAATCTGATTAATTTCCTTTTTTAACAACTTAACGGGCCTTGTGGGTGAGGGAAGGGGTCCTTAACAAGCTTTTCATCCTGTTCTGCATGACATTTTCATAAACAAGTAGGGCAGTAGGCCAGATGACATAGACTGTATGGTAGCTGAAAGTGCTATTAACTGTCCTATTAACTCTCAGATCTTCACTGTCAAAATTGGGGAGATCTAAAGGGGTCTGTCCACCACTTGGGTCCCCTTTATGGATGATTTTTAGTGAGTACATTTGCTAAATTTGCAGGTACCACCAAGCTGATTCAAGCAACTGGCATGTCTAGGGATAAAACTGCACTTGAAAAACCAGGGAAACAGTTCAGTAAAAAACAAAACAAAACACCACCACCACAAAAATATGCAATTCCATATGGTCACAGCCCCATACTCAGGTGAAATTGTCATTCCCTATATCATGGAGGGGTCACCCATCCAATTCAGACAAGGATATCTCCTCACAGGATGTGTGAGCAGCAGTATGGCCTTCAAGAAACAAGATGACATTTTTCTGCCCAACTCAACATGGGTAGAAAAGTAGATCTAGTTTTGGGCATCATGTTTTGAGAAGGATACGAAGTAATTGCAGAGAGCCTTGGGGAAAGTGGTGGTAATGATGAGATGGTGTCTTCTAGTTTGTAATAATATTGAAACGTATGAAGCAGGGCTTTTGTAAGCAATACCGTTCATTGCAGATGGACCTTGCCATGCAGTGCACCATAAAAACTCACAGCGGGCTGTGGGGAGTGGTGGTGTGAGGTGAAAGTGGAGGGGAGATTTCTGCATTCAGAGGCTTTGACATTGCTTTCTCCTTCTGCAGAGGAAACGGCCATGGATACAAAGCAAAGGTAATCAACGCTAAGCACTAAGTTTCCTGGGGGGAATATAAGAGGGACAATAAAACTCAACGCTTCGCTGAAACACCTTGGTAATGAACATCACAACAAGCTGAAGAAAATGCTGTTGGTATGGCTCAGGCTCACACGGCTCCATGTGCTGTGCAGAAAAGCAATCGGTGGCTCCAGTCCTCTGGTTCCCTTTTTCCAGCCTTGCCTTGGGATTAGAGGCGGTCATAGTGGTGGGATTGCCCTGGACAGACCAGGTCTATCTATATAACCTGGTGTGTAGGAAGACAGGAGGACAACTCCCAGCTGCTGGGCGCAAGGGACACCCATCTCCTACACCCACCCTCGTCCCTTGGAGTGTGGATGTGCCTGCATTTCACCCATTTCCTTTTGCAGGCATCCTCAGAGCTAAACAGCTGGCACCAACAAAAGCCCCAGGAACAACAGAATTAATCACAGAGACAGCATAGCAATAAATATAAATGTGCTTCACCTCACCACAATATAAAGGAACAGTTTTCTGGGGGGAGGGATGAGGGGATCTGCGCTGTAATGCATCACTGTTCTTCAGACAGAGATTTCTTGACACACACACACACAAAAAGACTTAATTCCTCCTTCACTGTTAAAACACTTTGCTGGTGCCCCCAGCAGTTGCAAGAAAAGGCTTCAATTCCAGAGCATTGGCTGTATTCCTGTCAGATGTCGTTACCTCTGTGGTCAAGATTTGTTATAAATTGAATATTCTTGGCTCTAATTTTTAAGAGATTTTCATTTTGAAGTCAAGAATTGTTTTATTGGTATCAGGAGCTGGAGGATACGGCAGTGTGATGATGTCAGTGTTGCCTTCCCCTGTTCACTGATCATTACTTCTGTGATTTTGGTTTTTCTTTTGGAACATCTAGCACCTGGAGCCATGGCATGACCTAATAATTGTATTTTAAAAGAAATGAAAAGGAGAAGATAAGGAAAAACAAGTTTCTCACAGAAAAGAACCCAAAGAGTGTTCTTTACAATACCAGAGAAAATAAAATTAACTCATTGTTGGATACCTTTGTATTTAATACAATTTTGTAGTCATTGTTTATGAGTTAATTGTATGAATTTTCACTTTAGTTTTCTGGGTCCTGCTTTCTAAACAACTGTGCTCAGTAGAACTGCAATCTTTTCTTCAAAAAGAAAAAAAAAATCCACTCCCAGATTATTGGAAAAAAGAACCCTGTCTCTTGTTTATTTATTTATTTAGAAAGCACATACAGCAATGCATGGGGAGGGGAAGAGAGATGCAAAACAGGTGAGCATACAAATCCATCTCAAAAGAAATAGTGAGACACTTCCCAGATGATTAGTAGTACGTCAGTCTATGTGAGTATGTGAACTGCTGTACCTCTAGATTAAAAAAAGAAACCACAGAGAATTTCTGAAGAACAAGGTAAATGTCTATATTTCAGAAATCCCACCACAATCAACTCGTAGGCAGCAATGTTTTTGTTTTGTTTTGTGTTTTGTTCCTGATATTTCCTCAAAGGGGTCTCTCTTGCTCATGCTATCGTTTCTTTCCTCAGTGTCCGCCTCTGGTGACAAGTAAGGATACTTGTGAATGAAGATTTCCCCTTCGTTCTCGACCTTTTCTTTAACTTCTTCTGATGCTTGAGTGAAATTCCAAGCTCCTCCATTATCGCATTGAAAGAAAGACACTGGTGGAAGATGGAAATGGCGTTAAACACTTCTCATAGAAGGCAGAGTTCCACCATACCCTTTGCAGAAACGGTGGCTTTCAGAAGCAAGGACCTGGGCTGTCACTGGCAGGCTCAGAAGGCTTCTCTCCTGAGTTCTGCCAGCTTTGAATAAGCCCCTACGGTATAACAGGTGAGCCTGTATAAGTCATGCTTTTTGCCTAACCTGGCTTCCACTGAATTTAATTTAACTTTGGCTTAACTAAAGCTGATTAGGAATGTTTCTGAAATTCTGCACAGACACATTTGTGATGTTTTGGTACTTCACATCATAAAACTTACCCTTTTTCAGTAGGTGAATTTCCTCCTGACCTTAAAAGAAAAAAAAAAACCTTCTTTTTTAATTCACATACGTCTTAGCCACAAAAAAAAATGGATATACTAAGGGAAACAAAGCACACCATTTTTGAAAACTTCTTTGCGGTTTAGTTATTTTACCCTCACGAAGATAACAGAACTTTTCTAAAATATAGCACAGTCCTCAATCCTCTCCTTTCTTTGGAAAGAATCATTTTCAAATATTGTGCGTTGAAGAAAGGAGGAAATTACTGCAAGAATAAGGTACCTGAATAGTTTAAAAAGAAAGCAGAAATCTTTTTTCTTCCTACCATCACAACATTAGCATAGACACTTTGGGTAATGGAAACATCTTTTAAAATCTACAGATGGTATAATTACATGTAACACAAAAAAAACCCCATAAATGGGCTTTAAGTGGAAGTATCTAGCAATGCAAAAAGTTGTTCCATGCAAATATATATAAATAGATTATTTATATATAAAATGAAGTGACAGTAGCGGTGTGAAACAAAGCTTTAACCACCTTACCTTCATCAAGTTGAATAAATCCTTCCTACAAAACCCTTTCTAGACCTGCAGAACTGACCAGCTTTAAAACAACTCGTTAAAACTACGGTTCCTGTACAATGACAGCAACAGCACACAGACACAGGTCTCTGTGTCAAATACAAATTCCCTTCGAGAGTGCTACCAATGCAAGGTAAACAGTGTTCAGCTCTTAAGCAGTAATAATCCAATAGTGACCTCAGTTATACAGGACTAAAAACAGTAAAATCAGATGTATTAAAGGAAGAGAAAAAAACCTAAGCTTTCCTAGTAGCCAGCTATTCCAGAGGAATGTTTTCAAATGCATAAGAGTATGAGGACCTTGGATCAAGGTTAAATCTTGATCCAACATTGGATCAAGGTTAAATCTTTTGTTTAAGGGAGCAAAGGAATCCCAGCGAAGTGAATTCCACACACGTGCTTCTTCCTCTCCAGTATAAACCCGCCGTATAACATGTGCAATGCCGGTTCTGCAAACAAGCTCAGGACATCAGCACGGCAGCAACTGTGTGTCTTTTAAATGTGCATGATCTTGGGTATGCCGTCATGTCCTTTTGTGCGATGGGCTGCACACAGGCTAAGATCCCAGAGTATGTTAAATCCATAGTTATGGATCCAGAGTTATGCTCTTTCTTTCAGATGCTTAATTTTACTCATCTAAAATTCTTAAGTATACATAAATTTAACTACTACTAATTCATTCCAGGTCCAAAATATAAATTTAACTACTATAAATTCATTCCAGACCCACAATTTAATAACTATCTTAGTTTTAATCAAGTTTTCAAAATCTAGATTATAAAGTAATTTGAGAACTCCATGGCAAATAAGGAAAGGATCATATAAACCATTTGTAGGATTGATCAGATTTATTTTTATTTTCTTTCCCCATTGTTCTCACTAACGTGTATGTTGTGTGTGTATTTAATAATAGCCATCAGTCTCTGCCGTGTGCATACAGGGATGATTTCTGCAGATGAAATAGTTCATTTTACTGCCGTGTTTATAGGCTTGTATTTTAATTTTCTAAACTGATTCATATTATTTGGACTATGCAAATAACATAATGTCCTTCAATTTCATATCAACAAAGTAGTCCCATGGAGATCATTTTATATCTGCAGATAGATATTTAAAACATATTGCTGACACTAAGTGTGTGAGGTTTTTAATATCTGACTACGTGATTTGTGAAGTGCCCAACTGGTTTCATTTCCAGCTCTTATTTGAATATTAAACCAAATATTTTCAGAAAGACTTGAATGGCTTTGATGTTTAGGTATTGTCTCTAAGAATTAAACGTTTGCCTAGCTGTTCATTGATAACAGTTACATCTAAAATGGAATATAAAAACATTTCTGTTCTTGTTGATGGTCTTTTTGTAACTGACAGTGTTTATCCACCCAACGAAGAATGGAAATAGGCCATTCAAAATCAGAAAGGGCTCTGCCTTATCTAGATTCTATCCTATCCTATCCTATCCTATCCTATCCTATCCTATCCTACCCTATCCCATCCCATCCCATCCCATCCCATCCTACCTCATCCCATTCTATCCTACCTCATCCTATCCTACCCTATCCTATCCTATCCTATCCTATCCTATCCTATCCTACCCTATCCCATCCCATCCCATCCTACCTCATCCCATTCTATCCTACCTCATCCTATCCTATCCTACCCTACCCTACCCTATCCTATCCTATCCTATCCTATCCTATCCTATCCTATCCTATCCTATCCTATCCTATCCTATCCCATCTCATTCCATCCCATCCCATCCCATCCCATCTCAGCAGCACAAGGCCCCAGTGGGTCGGTGACACAGGAGAGAGGTCAAAACACACACACTCAACACACACGGGAATGGGCTCAGCCATCCTGCAGAGACAGTGGGTTGGGAGAGGGGCAGGAGGAGGGATCGCAGCCATAGCTTCCTGGGCCTTGCACATTGCAGCTCCTGCTCCCGGCTTTGTAAAAGCATACAAGCAGTTTTACAGTTGCGTTACGCTTAGTTTGGAGGGACTTAAAACACCATTGGCATGAATTTTGTCAGCCTGAAGCAATTAATTAAATATAAGACCCTGGCCTGGTCCTTCAAAGATATTTCAATGGTGAGTGACATAAGCCTCTGATCCATTTTGTGCGTATTCCGGTGAGACCCTGTCACCTTTGAGAAAGCCAGTTGGAGGTGGCAAAAAGCATTACAAATGTGGGAGACACAGGGCTTTCTCTGCCCCTCTGCCTTCACACAGAGCTTCACATGGTCTAAAAGAGCAATCTGAGATGACACTTTGAACTTTTGGGGGTTTGGTTACTCACTCAGAAGGACAGTTACACGTGAACTTTCTTTTGAGCCCCAGGAAATATAGATCAAAATCCTCTTTATCTCTAAGCTTGTGCATGCAATCAGGAAACTGAACAGATGTCTGAAAACTGGAATTGCCCTGAACTTTTCAAGTGGTAGAAAGCTGTGATACAGAGCGTGTACAAACTCAGCCAGAATGCTGTAGATTTACAGGAAAATCGCAGGCAAGAAACCCATTCAGTGGGGACTCCCAAGATGGCCCTCTGAACAGCACAGTGTCTGCAGCATAATTACAGTAGCTTTTAAAAGGGGATGGTAGCACTAAAATTCCGTTTAACAGGGTAATATAGTGCTCTTTCAGTCTCATATTCAGATAGATAGCCTGAAAGGGTTTCTTTAAAAAGCTATTTTTTTACACGCTGTTAAGTCCACTTTGGGGGTCTTGCTGAGAATGAGAGCAGAACAGGCAGAGAGCAATACATTTAACAACAGAGTAATAAGTTTAACATTTTGCTTTTAGTCAGCTTGACTTTCTCATTCTAGCAGTGTCAAAATGCTGCAGGACATGGCATGCAAGGCTCAAAGGAAATGTCATCCTTTAAAAACAGAATAGCTTTTGCTCTCCTTGTGATGGAAAACTCTCTCTCTTTGCCCTTTGGTCATTTCAGCAGGCTATAAAAGCTTGGTCATGAAGCTCCCAAATCCTTCCTTACCCTCCCATACAGAAGACTGTGTTAAGATTTAGGTTAATTATAGATTCAGAATTTTGAAAATAACATAAAGTAGAAACAAAACAGGAAAAAAAAAAAAAGAATCCATAGTCGGGTTTTATTAATCTGCTGCTTATGCTGCTGGGCCACCACTAGGGACAAGACTTTTCAATTGCATTTTATTAACACCTTGCAAAAACAAGCAAATAACAAAAAAAAAAAAACAAAAACCCCACCCCAAAACCCAAACCCCAGTGTGCTGTGGTGGAAAACTGAGAACTATGACAATTGAAGGACATGGGTCAGAGCTTATTCTGGAACAACACCTGATGAGCTCAGGCACAGAGGAGGAAGTGCAGAAGTCAGGATTTTTCTTCTGCCGTGCCCTCATCACTGTGAAGGACCCATAGCTGGGATACTGATACGTGTTTTCTGCTGAAAGATAAGTAATTTGATTGTGCCTAGTTGTCCTGGTTTCTGCTGAGGTAAAGTTAATTTTCTCTCTAGTAATGCTGTGGTTTGGATTTGGGATGAGAATAACGTTGATCACACCCTGATGTTTTTAGCTGTTGCTGGGCAGTTGCAGTGCCTACACCAAGTCAGGGACATTTCGGCTTCTCGTGCCCTGCCAGGTGCAGAAGAAGCTGGGAGAGCACAGCCAGGGCAGCCGGCCCAGGCTGGCCAGGGGGATGTTCCCTGCCATGGAACGTCATGATCCGGATATAACTGGGGAATCGAGCCGGGAGGTGGGATCACTGCTCAAAACAGATTGAGTGTTGGGTTTTGGGTGGATTTTTCTGCATGCAGTGAGCAATTGCATTTGTACATCACTTGTATTATTATTGTTGTCAATATTGTTAGTATCATTATTATTGTTGTTGTTATTATTATTGTTACTATTATCTTCCTTTGTTATCCTATTAAACTGCCTTTATCTCAACCCACGAGGTTTTTTTCCATTCTCTCCTCCATCCCCTTGGGGCGGATGGGGGGTGAATAAGCAGCTGCCTGATGCTCAGTTACTGGCTGTGGTTAAACCACAACACAAGTGCACCAAAGGAAAAATATCCAAAATAGTTTCTCCTAGTGAGCAATCTGCTGTTGGGGCACATTAAGAATCTGTTTGAGTATACTGTCACTGATGGCTAATTGCATGAGGAGATCACTAAATTAAGTCTTTTAAACTGTCAGAGTCTATTGAGCAGTGATTGTCAAAACATTATGACAATAATCCATGGATTATTTTAACTCTTCCTCAGTCATGTAAACTGTTCCTCAGAAAAAAATACCCGTAAAGCTATTTGCTGGTCTCCCGAACCATGTAAACACAAATAGGGCTGCTCAGTGAAGGCACAGATGGCCACGGTCATGTTTGGAGATGAGGTTATGGCCTATGGCCTGAAAATGAGGGGCTCAAACTGATTTTCGTTGAAGAGGGGGAATTTGCAGACCTGACAACTTCACAAAAAAATTCTATTCTGAAAGAAACTCACTGAGATAGGGAATTTCTTCTGTCTCCCCCTTCTCCTCTTTCTTTGTTTTCAAAGAGCTAAAGATATGAAGCTTCCAGGCTATGATCTGAGAGAGATGACACACACACACGGTACCATGGCAGTACCTTGAGGAAATAGCAGTCTAGCTGGGGAAAGTGTTATTGCTGTGCTTGGCTAGTTCTGCAGCCCTGTGTTGTTAACCCGCCCTCATCCTGGCTCTCTGAAACGGTGATCATATTTGCCTTTGTTCCCCTCTTTCTTCTCTTGTTTTGTCCTTTCTCCCTCCTTCCCCCTGCACCTTCACCTAACTGGACTGCAGACTCTTTGACGAGGGCAGGAACTGGCACCAAATAAGGGGAGGCACACTGACCCCAGCCAAATCACCCTGGCAATGGCTTGGGACGAGCTCACTCATGGGCCCTTTGCTTTCAATGGTAGGTAGCTTCTGTGTGTCAAAGCACCTGGCATTTTTTGCAAACACTAATTAATTTGAGTATTTTGGGAGTTCTGAGTAAAATTCAGCAACAGCAAAACAAAAATTAATATAAAATGATATAGGGGTATGCTTACAGACATTTTTCTCCCAAAATAGCTCTGGCTATGCTTTACTGGCACCGCAGTGCCAGAACTGATGGCGTCTGTTGTGGCTCATCCATCACAGGCAGAGTTGTTGGCTCTGTGCTGGTTGCACAGCAAGGTCTCTGCACTGGCAGACACCTGAGGAATGACCCGGTTCCATTACTGGGCCCTGGATGTGGCTGCAAAGCTGCAAGTTAGGAAGATGCAGTGGTGACCATCTGTATTTGAGAACAGAGTATTTTTTTGTGGCCAAATTTCAAAGTACAGCAATCATAGAAGCTTAGAACGTTGATAAGCAGAAAATCTTTGAAGTTGAAGTTGAATCTTCTCCTTGAAGCTTATTATGTCTATGCAGGGGTCCTCCCAGGTGCCATGCGCTTCATGGGAGATGCTGTGGGCTGTTCCTTCCTCAGGCCTTGCTGACAACCTGAAGGCATCTGCCTTTTCCTGGAGCTACAGCAAACCTCGCAAAAACTGCCTTTACAAGCAATGATTTGTTAGCGCTCGGGTGGCATGCCAGCTCTTCACTGCCTCGGCTGCTGGCGTAGCTGCTGAGGAGCAAGTAGGGCTTTTCAATAACTCTTTTTGTAGCTAGGTATGAAGCTCTGTCAGGGAAAGGAGGAGTTGCTTTGTAATTCCCACAGGCAAGCCAAAGCCTGTGAGGTTGTCTGCGGGGACAGCTAGACACAGAGTAACGATGACTGTTGCTAACAATGTGACTGTTCCCTTGACAGATATGAAAATGTTTACTCAAAAAGTGACAGAAAATTTCTGGATACTGTGTTCATCTAAAAAGCGATTAGAAAACTGGTTGAAGCTGAAAAAAGGAGGATGTTTTGTGATAAAGCAACGATGGAGATAAACACATTAGGAATTTTTCTTCTCCTCTGAGAGTTGAGAGAAGCTAAATTTAATTAGTTTTCAGCCTCTTCTACTGGGAAACTGCAAACAAAAGAAGTGCTTTCTCAAATCAGGGATACAGAAGATCTAACTCAGGTCTTTGCTCATAAGAAGGCTCATTTTGTGAAGAACCAAAGCTTTCAAGGCCATATTCAAATAAGTTAAAATGCCATTTTCAGCAAGACAATTTCTTGCTGCTCATGGAGCAGACCATAAACACTCACATACACAGATGAGCACTGGGAGAGAAGAATTGGTATAGCCTAGCTATGAGCAATATATCTTCGTCACAAAAAATACTTAAGCCTACTGCTAGCATAAATAATGCTGAGCAAAAGTTGTAACACAAATAAAAGGAAAACACAGGTCACCCTATGCTCTGGCTTTTCTCAGGAGCCAGGTGCGAGAGAAACAATTAAAGAGGAGAGCAGAGCTTCACCGCAGCACTTGGGTGATTCAGTGTGAAGGCATCCACTCGAATGAGTTTTCTAATTGCAGTAGAGTCCAGAAATGGCCCCTCAATAAAACAGATCATTAACTTGTTTGATGAGGAGGAACTGCAGTGGGCAAGAAAACATAAAGTAAGTGCAAGGGGTGGGAAATGAATTGGTGAAGCTGGTGGTAAGCTGGGATATAATGAAATACAGATAAAAGGTAATCAGGTTTTGAAAACAGGGTGGTTTACCACGGTTCATGACATCCTATGAGCTGGCATTTCTATACATTTCGTGTATCTCAAATTGTTGTCCTATGTTTTTTGGTGGCAAGAACAGATCCAGTCCATTGTCTCCTGCCCTGTCAGTCCCCAGGCTAGCTGAGGACTAGAGGGAATGAAACTTATCCTTCCAGGGCACAAAAACCATCGAGTACCAGCCTCTTACACAAAAGCCTCCTTCTGCATTTCAATATGCAAAGCAATGCCAAGACTTTACTGGTAGATATAAACTGATGTCTGGATTTTGCCATGAAGAACTTCTCTATGTTACAAAGCCTTACAACAGTGAACATCATTAATTGCTCAAGCCAAGTCAACGGCTTCTGTGAAAGGTATATACTGGGAGTGCCTGAGGGTGCTTTTGCTGAATATGTTCTTAAATGTTAATGGTTCCATGGCATAAAATTTAACTGATAGACATGATTTTGTGCTATGATAGTTACTTGGAGGCTTTGGCTAATGAATTTTAAATGGACAAATTAAAATTCATTAAATATTGACACTGGGAATAAGATATGCCAGCTAAAAATCTCTGGCTGCTTATAACAGGGGTTCAGAAAGTTAATGGAGCCCTGCAGGTTGTTTTCTGAGGTTTATAAAGAACTGCCTGGCCCACTTGATGAAAGCTTCAGTAAAGACCAAGCAAAATATGTCTCCATGCTCTTAGTAATGAGACTGCCATTGGTTTACTCAGGTTTGGTAGTAGATGAAAAGGAGGTAAATAATTTTTCTTACCTGAAAAAGGTGAATTACCCCATGAAATGACAAGATGAAAATTGTACATAGAGGCTGTGATAATTCTTAAAATCTACTACAGTCTATTGCACTCAGTCTTCGCTGTAGGTGTAATTATTTTCTGTGATATGCATTTAAACTGCCCAAATTTCCAGGACTTTGACAATTTGCGTTAGATAAGCTTATCTCCTGCTGAAGCAAGAGACACTTTGAAGTCATTATGTGTTGGTGAGTACCACCTTTGCCATTATGTGCACTGTTTAAGTTTAATGCTTTCTGTCAGACACACCTTTTTCCTTTCCTGACTATACAGTGTGAACTGAGGGCTGTGTTCGAATCCCTCGCTCCTCTCGGATTAACTTGCCACAGTCTAACTCCGTAGATAAGGTGGTGCCAGAGGTGGAGTTGGACGGATGGGTTTGCTTACACTGTAGTCCGTAAAAGAAACAAAAGGCCTTGCATGCAAGAAAAGAAAAATGGAGAAAATAAATAAATGAAAGAAGCAAAATTAAAAACAAACATGAGAATGAGATTCAAAAGGTATTTAAATCAAAAGAGATTCTATTCATGGAAACAGAAAAGTCATAGTATTCAACTCATCCTTTGGATTAGCTTAGTGATAATATACACTGTATAGCATTTTCCATCTAAGCTTCTTATTTCACCAGAATAAAAATAAAACAAACTGAGAGAAATCAGAAAGTAACACTGGAATTGCTGGTATTCTACTTTCTGTAAAATTACTTCTGGAAAAGAAGTATGATGTTGACACATTAACTCACTTTTAGAAGGTTTCAATAATTAAGAGACTGCCTACAACAAGCAACACTGCTGTGAAACAGTAGTACAGTTTCATAAATGGTATATGTGTATATATATATATGTGTATGTATATATGTATCCCTGAATACTTTGTTATTCACCCAACATATCGCTAAGTAAATTAACACTCCTTCATGATGTAAAGCTTTAGACCTACTTTAATTATGACTTCAGGAATTCATTGCCTTTCTCCAACACCTGAAGAGTTTCCAGGATATTCTTCACCATGTTAGCATTTATACTAAACATTTTAATTAGCTGCAACTGTTCTCCAAAACAGATTTGAATGAAAGATCTCCTGAGATATGAACGAAACTATAATATCGATGCATTTTGCATTTTGTGCTAGAACTGTTCTATAGGGTTAAAGTACTAATCAGAGAGCTACAATTTGTGCAAAATACATTCATTCTTTTTCTGTCACTTATTCCAAACCAGGGACACTTTGATTAATGTGACCTGCAAAATTGTTCCACATGAGCTGTGTCTGTTGTCCGTAGACAGTGCCATTGCCTTTAATGAGGGCTTGCTCAGGGACACATGGAGATGTCTACATGGTCAGGAGCTGCCCTTTCCTGCAAGATACTGTGAGGACCAAGTCTACTGTCACTGGCGTTAGGTGTCACGGACCCAGAATAACACCAACTGCCATTTGGAAAATGAAGGTGCATGGTAGGATTCAGCTCACTTCCTTTCAGCTGTCTGAACAGCAGGCATGAAACCTTCGCCTACAGTGATCCCTTACCAGCAGCAAGAAGATACGGGTGATTTATCCTATCCAAAGTCAGATCTTGTCCTCTTGAGGCCCTCAGCCCTGGCTGCTTGTTTTTATTCAGGTGTTGATCCGTCCCACACTCCAGCACCACTGCTGTATGCAGGGTAAACTGCACCTCTGAGAGCAATTTCAAAATGTTCTTCTTCTCCTCCCACTCATCCCTGCTGCCTTCATTAAGGTTATTTTTCTTAACAGTCATTTATATCATCGACTTTGCAGGACTACATCTTGGATGAAGAGGATGAATTGCCCACAGAAAAGCTCCTGTCGTTCCCACCTAAAAGTGCAAAGTGAGCTTAAACAACTCACTTTGAAGTAGATGGTGGTGTTGGGTTGATGGTTGGACTTGATGATCCTAAGGTCTTTTCCAATCTTAAAGATTCTATGATTCTATAGATGCCTTATGTCTAGAAACCTGAAGTTAGGTGATATGAACCTGCCTCCTGGTGATTATGTCAGGGGCAACTGATCCTGCAGTGCAATGTGACCCTTGTCCTGTTGAAGTAAAGAGGATCAGGGCAGCTATAGCGGTTGAGCCAAACAGGGTCACGTCAGAGTCTAGGAGATGGCCAGAACCACACCAGCACTAGGGAAAGCAGCCAGAATAGGAGGGCTTGTAGGCAACTTCAAGAACAGACTCCGAGTTGCTGCTTGTGCCTTGTTTCTTTTACAGTGACTGGTGGTTCAGTAAACGGTTGTTTACACTCTATTTTAATGATTGATTCTATCTCACAAACTGTTGTAATACTCAAGGCATGATTTATACACAGCATTTCCTTTGTTTTCCCTCTGCCCTTTTAAATTGTTCATTACGCTTCAGTGGAGCCATAACCAGAATTTCTTTGGCTCCATAATCTTACTTTACTGTGGCATCCATCAGCTTTCAGTAGGTCTCCCTGCTTTGAAGTGCATGCTTCAGCAGTGTGCAGACCTTAGCTGTGGGGAAAAAAAAAAATCTTTCTAGAGCAAGAGAAAAATTACACTTGGGGATTTGGAAGTACATTCCTGTTGTTACTCAAAGGCTTGATGCTAATGCTGTGTAAAAAAAAAATCCAGTTGTGTTTTATCCCTTTCCAATGTAATTTATACTCGGAGTCTTAAAGATCAAGCAGAAACTGTTTAAGAAATTAATTGCTCTTGTTCTGCACTGCCATACTAAACAGCACTAATTGGACTGTGGGTGAGGTACTTCCCTGTTCTTATTAATAAATTATTTGTCTTTAGTGCCAGAAACACATGGTGAGAGCTCAGCAATACAAAATCTGCACTCTAGCAAAGAGACTTATAATGCAGTCACCTCCACATCCACAAACCTCAGCCTCCCAGAAACATAAGCAAGCTGGAAATAGATGACTCACCTGCTCAATATCACTGTTTTTCCTTGATTTATATATAAATTCACCAATGGCGACAAACACTGAAAGAACAAGCCCTGCAGCAAGCACTATGAAGATGCCCCCAATATTCTCCACCCCGAGAGCGCTGGCTTCTTTGCTGTCCTCCTCGGGGCAGCCATTGCCTCGCCACCACTTTTCCTTCATCATGTGCAGCTTTCCCTCCTCCTGGAGCTGGAGGATGGCGATGGTGATCTTGTCTCTGTAAGGAGACCCTGCAAGGTGAGAGAAAGACCCATCAGTGCTGGCTGCAGCAAAATGAAGGCAGAGAGGGAGCCAGCTGCTACTGTCTGAAGCAAAAGCGGTCCCCTGTCAGAAGACTGATTATTCCGGCTAGAAAGGCTCGGTTTCTCTTTGGCTGGAAGGGGGAAGAGGACTTTCTGTTGGTGTCTTCCCTGGGGACTGGAAAGCAGAAGGCTCCTTTGGTGCAGTTATTTGTTTGAGAATTCATTATAATTTCTTGGGTCTCCTACTGAGGTTTATTTAAGCCTTGGCAGTGGGTTTTCTTGCTAAGTAATTCCTCCGTGTGACGTTTGAATATTGCTTTGAGTGTCCTTTGAGACTTTACACTTTGCATCTCTTCTATTTACTTCAACATCTGTTTATTTTTCCTACTGCATGTAAAATGAGTAGCTAAGCCCACAGATACATTCTCTTCTCCTTTATCCCCACATAAGCCCACAACCCTACCCCAGCTACCTTACAGCTTATAAGAACACAAGACGGCCCAGTCTCCTTTCCCATGACTTGCAACAATATTGGCACTGCAAGATGAAAATAGCAACTATTTTCATGCTTTTTTATTTTCAGGCCAACAGCTTGCTCAATGATGTGTCTTCAGGCTCAGCAGCATTAATGGGCCTGTACAGTATCTGGCAAATAGCGGGGTCCCGTTGGGTGGTTTGATCTGTTTAGGTTTGCCTCTCATGAGCTCGGCTCTGGCTCTCCATCTTCCAAAGCCTCTGCTGCCTGTAAGTCGCTTCAGCAGACTTGTGCTGCTGCAGAAGCACGAGTCTGTAGCCCTAAAGGGGGCCGAGGGAGAGGCTTGCCCCTCACCCCGCTTCTGGAGCAGTGCCTAGTTAAAGGAAACTGCTACCAATTAGCTTCTCCACGTTGCCAGAAGCAGAAGCTATCAACAGTGATAGCAGTGATCTTGTTATTAATTACAGTAGACAAGCAGAAGTTGATTTCGGCGTTATGAGAGGCTTTTCTTTATGGGGCAAGGATTTTATGACAGGGAGCAGGAGAGGATTACAAGAAAGGCTGTGTGGCTCTAAGGGCATGTATGTGCCCCCAAACGCTGCCGCGCTGGGCTTCCTACAGCTGGAAGCGTTTAGCGTCTGGGCTGCGGTACAGTCATTACTGCTAGTTCTTTGTCCATGGAGCTAACTACCGTCCTTTCCTATACCTTAGCACGTTAATAAGACTATTTTCTTAGGCTGTAATTTCACCAAAAGTCAAATTTTTCTGTAAATTAAGGCAGCTGCAATTCTCAAGCTGATCAAGGTAAACAAACTTCAAGGCAGAACGTGTGCCAGCGACAGAGTGGAGCACATAGACACAGGTACTTAAGAAAATCTCACTAGGCACCACTTTTGTGACTTTATGCATCTAAATAGCCTTGGAAATTTGGCCTCACAGCTTCAGTTTTCTTTCTTGTATTGCCGTACAGGACATTATTAAAAATAATTGTACCATGAATACAAGTCCCCCGCTCTGCTTTCCATTTCCTTTAGCCGACAGCATTGTCTGAGGAAAATCAGTGTGAAAAACAACATTGCAGTTCTTCATTTGTTGCGCCAACACTCGGCTGTTTTTCAGTGTATCTTACTGCCAGCACTAGGACATGCTGTGACCACAGATGCCAAGAGACATGTGTCGGATTATACAAAGTCCATCTGGGAAGCCAGCAATCAGCAGCCACTGCTTGAGGTAGCCAGCTTTGAAAGGAAAATACGTCTGCTGTAAGAATAGATGATTTCTGTGCATGCTATTAAAGAACCAAAAATAAGCATAGCAGAAAACAAAACAGAAACACCTTCAAAACTGACTTTACACAGGGGAGTGCATTATTGCCACTGAAAACAGCAACGCTTCTTAGAAGAAAGAGCGGAATTGCTTCTACCTCAGGAGAGGTTCGTCACCCTGATAACCGGACTCTGTTAAATTGTAGGACTCATTTATTTCCCCTTGTCTGAGAGGACAGAGCTGTTAGGTAAAGTGAAGCAGCCTGAGTCACAGTGCAGGATTTGTGGGGACGTTCATTCTTTCTTGTGATGTTTGTGTTGCCAGCAGGATTATCACAATTCATCTTGAGGGTAACAGGTACATCTTATATTTCTACGTGTGCTTTTAAAGTTTGTCAAGTGTGCCTGGAGTGCTGGATTGGTGATGCTTTATTGGTGAGCACTAAAACCACACACAAATCCATCTCAACACTTCTTTGAATATTCAGGATGTCGTTTATGGCCTCTGAGCTATTAACAACCTACCTCTCAGGCGAAGAAATGCATCTATCTGCTTTCTTAGCAGCCTCCCAAGTAACTGGTAATAGCTTCCGTGTTAGAATTACTAGCATCAGCACTGGCAGTGATACTGGAATTAATACCTGTCCTGGCACCTATAATAATGTTGCTTTCTTCAACCGGATTCCTCCCAGGGTGACATTTTGCATAGGTTTTGCTTAGAGGTGCTTTTGCTACAGCAGTACCAGAGTGCATTAAGTTCACTACCAACCATCACTGCAGATTTTTCATGAGTAATGGTCTTTGCCAAGAATCTGATGAAAACCCTCCTCCTTGTGACCCATCGGTTGCACAATAAACATAAATGGAGATGTTTGCTGATACGCCTAAATGTCATTTAACCTAATTTAGCATGAAGAGTTAGGAAGAGAGCCTACATCTGCAGTTTTTTACTTGTAGAAGTTGTTCTGATATATAAAATAGTACATTTTCTGGATTCGTAGAAGAACTTTCAAAAATTCTCCTCCCGGTTTCTTTGGGAGCCAAATGGTGATAGTATTCAGCAAATTCACTGGAAATTTTGGAGTGCAAGGCATACTTTTGCTGCTGCAAACCCTAGCCATGTGTTGTGCGTTCTCCTGAAGGAACAAATGCAGACCAGTTAAAACCTGCTGAAACTTTGGTGTTAAGGGTCACAGACAAGTCTTTTTTTTTCTTTTTTTTCCCCATACAACTTCTGCAATCAATAGTCTTGAATGCTGTGAGAAAAAAAACAGAGCCTTTGGAGTCCTTCTGAGTAGCAGAAGGATATCCATGGCCTATCTTGTTTGTGAAATCAATCTTTTGAAAATTTAAGATGCCTGATGGCACTGAGTTATTCCACAGTGCATGAATATATCTTTTTCCCTGAATTTTGCTGGTTTTCCTTAAGAAAAAAATTGAGGCACATTTATCATACAAGAAACATCTTATAAATATATTTCACAGCTGTATTTCCAAAGGATGCACTCTCTCTGAGGATTACCATCTGTTCCAATTATTCCTTCATTGTTCTTGGTTTAAAGTGTGGCAGCTTTATAACTGCAATGAAACTCTTGCCATACATTTGTCTTTATTCAGGATTTCAGTTTTTGTATCATTTTCCTCAGGGTGAGAAGGCTATTCTCACATAGCCAGTGGAAAAATATAGTTAATATGTTATCTATGTGACAATCTGTCTGAGATACTCAGTAGCAGAGAGAATCACAGTTCAAAGTGCAGTGGTCTTTCTCCCTTATTTATATCTGGTCTACTAACAAACCAATGGACCAAATACTTCACCTGTTATATCTGTGTGATCTGATATTGCCCTGAATAATTTCCCTGAAGACAATAAAATTGCATAGCCATTAACTGAGCATGACATAGCAAACGCATATGTGAGCAGTATGGAGAAGTATATTACACAGAAAAATTATCTGCATGCCCAGTGCCAATTATTCACAATAACCCAGCACAAAAAAAAATTCCAGAAACCAACCTGATAATCTTTCTAATTCTCTACAACTAGAAAATCTTGAAAAGGATGCTGGATATGCTCAAAAAGATCTACTGGAAAGAGTTCACAGAGATTGAAAGTCTTAAACTCTGCCTAGCTAAAACATTGAAATGCCTGATGCAGATGCAGAGCCTTGCAATTGCTTCTCACTGTTCTTGTGTGTTGCTCTAAGGTCATGAAATAGATCAGAAATTCATCTGCTTTCATGTAGCTTGCTTTGGGATGCTTATGTTGGACATAACATCCTACCCACTTCTATTTTCCCAGAAACACTGCCTGATTTCTCAAACTAAACTGAACTTCAGTAGAGCGACTTGCACCTCTAGCAGCACAGAGGACACCCAGTTTGGTACACGTGGGATGCTGCAGAAGACAAGCAGGTCACTCGACCCTTTTCTGCAGATGTGGCCTGCACTGCTATATTCCCTCTTGCTTGCAGAGACTGCTTGCAGATGAGCAGAGCAGGAGTAGACATTTTGCCTAAAAGGAGGCTCCTAAGGTCTGTTTTGATGAGAACGGTTTCTAAGAGACTAGGACATGATTCAGACATCCATCTAAACTTCTGAAGGGGACATTGCTGGGTGTGCTCCACAACACTTGGGCTGGACAAACATCTTACCAATAGGGGTTCCCACGCCGTAGCCTTTTGAATCGATAAGCCCCCCGATCTGGGTGAGATTGCAGTTTCTCTGAGTCACGTACTCTATGCTGGTCGACTCCATCAGCAGCGCATAGTCCGTCGTGAGCACGCGCTGGATTCCCTCATCATTGTTCTTCACCAGTGCTGTCTGCTGCCTGCTGCTCATGAACGCCCACATCTTCTCATACGTTGATATTTTGGATTTCTAGGGAGGGAAAATGAGGGCACAGAATCACTCCAGCACCCAAATTACACTTGTAAAATATTCCTCAACCTTTTTTTGTGATCAATGCCAATAGCACATCTTTAATGAAAGAGAATCGGTACCGGGGTTTTCCTTTCTGCAGCCTTTCTCTCTTACTGTGCTTTACGCTGAGGAATCTCTTTTTTTCGCTTCCTTTGCAGTGCCAGGAACTTCATTACTGGCACGACTGTGAAGTGCTTTGAAGTTTTTTTGGGCTAATGCTGTTACATGGATTACAGAACATAACCCAGCTAAATCAGTGCAGCTGGATGCTGTTGCTCTCAGAAGCAGTGCTTCTGCCTGTCAGGGCAAACGCACTACTCCAAAAGCCTGATGATGAATAAGGTACTGGCTCTTTTGTATCGGTATCGCTTGCCTAGAAGTCCTGTACTTCAAGGATAAAGCTTGAGAAACAAACCCAAAGCAGCTTCTAAGAAAACTTCTGCTTTCTGCTTTCCATTGCAATCATACTGAAGGATTTCATCCTTCTCCCACTGCAGGTAGGGGAATTTTGCCACCGGCCTCAGTAGCAGCGTGTATGTGTCCTGTGTCAAAGCCCAGCTGCACAGGGAAGAGGGATGCCAGAAGCCCCAGGTATCTCTGTGCAGTGTTGAACATCCTGTCCTCCCTGCTCCTTTCCTTGTGCCGTGGGATCCCCAAGGGACCCAGGCACCCTGCAGGGAAGGGCAGTCCCGGTGCCCTCTTGTTCACACTTCTGCCTTTGTTGGAGGACATGAAAAGAAAAACTGAACCTGCCCAGGGACATGCTGGAGGCCTCACGGTGTGCTACCTACAAAGCAAAAAATGTTCGCATAGTACTAATATGATTCAAACTCTCTCTTCCTTGTATGCTCTCAAACAACACTAGGCACACAACGTGGCTTCTGGATTAAATTTCAAGGTAGACCTACGGACAGCTGGACTGCTAGAAACTGCAGATAGAAACAATTTTGTCTCAAGATGGCAAAGCCAACCGTTGCTGTTCCTGCAGCCTGGCACAAGCCAGACACACACACACTGACTTTTTAATGTAAATATGAGCTGAAGGTCCTCCACACATATTTCCCCCTTTTTGGGGTAGTGTATCCTCACTTCCTTCATTGGCTCTAGCTTTGGTTTACAGCCATCATAGCTGATTTTAGGCTCACTGTGTGGAGACCGTAAGTGCTTATTAAACAGCTGTGTCCGTGAGAAGGTGATTTTCTGGTTCTTTGAACTTTAAATTTTAATATGCTTTACCTGTAAACTCAATACCTGTGGATGTCACCTAAATTTCACCTAAGTTTGGTAAGCCACATGATACCACTAAACTTTGAAGATGGTTAGGTGGCTCTTTAGTAGAGAAGTAATTTTTACTGCTCAGTTGGGAATATTTTTTTAAATTCATGATAAATTTATGCAGCAGATTGAGTCTGATATTGCATTTACTGGAAGGGTGTGTTCACGCAGATGAGTTTGAAAGGAAGATCTTAGTTTCTCAGTATTAGGAAAAACTTCTTCATGGAAAGAGTAGTGAGGCATTAGAATGGACTGCCCAGAGAGGTGATTGAATTGCTGTCCCTGGAGACATTCAAAAAACATGTAAACGTGGCACTCCAGGACATGGTCTAGTAGGCACGGTGGTGTTAGGTTGATGGTTGGACTTGATGATCTCAGAGGTCCTTTCCAACCTTAGTGATTCTATGATTCTATGATTCAACTTGTCATCTCCCATTTTTTTCAGGATAGATCATATGCCAAATTCTGCCATTCGAATTTTCATTGATTTCACTAGAAACCTGTCTGGACATCAGAAGGTAGGAGCTGGCAAGAGTTGCAACACGAGATTAAGATCTATTATCGTACAGGGGCAAGAAAGCAATGGAAGATTTATAGACGTGTTGGAAACAGAGCAGGACAGCAGTCTGGATTAATATGCATATGTCACAACAGGTGGATGTGAAACATCTTGCCTTCAGTTACATTCGTTCTAAATTTGGACATGCACAGAGATGGTGAATGCTGCCTGAGATCCTGGTGGGTCACCTGCCTAGAACCACACCGCCTCACTAGAGTGCTCCTCAACTGCCCAGGCCCTGTTTTCTGGGTGTTTTCATCTGGTGTGGTCAGATCAGGGAGGAGTCTGACTCTGAGGTTTCTTCAAAGTCAGGACTCCATTTTTCCCCTCAAGTAATTTAAATTGCTTTTGCTTTCAGTCCCACCACTACCCAGCTAGGAGGCATAGTCACTGCAGAAACTTTCTTGAAAATACTGTCTTTTTAGCAATAGTTTTTCTGGGGACACTATTACAACAAGGATACTAAGGTAAGACATTCAATATTAGTGGAAAACCACAACTGTTAGTATATGCAAGACTAAATAAGAAGTGATGTAAGCTTGAATAAATGCAGAGTTTTCAGAAAAACAGTGGAAGTACCTTGCTTTTCTCACATAGTTCCCAACCCACATCCCATTGTGTAATATCATCTTTTGGGGGCTTCCTGCTGCTTCTTCAAGCACAAAGTCCTAAATCAAAGCTCTTCAGAGCAGATCTTCTTCTGCACTTGATGTCTTCAGAAATCCTTTTGCCATGTGTGTCTCTTATAGTCCTGAAAATCAGACTCATCTGGTCTTTGCATCTTGTGTCCTACATGCCAGGCACTCGCTCGTTCTTCTCTCCTCCATAGCAAGGAACGCCCAGAGTGTCATGGTTTTGCTTAAAAAATGTTGGTCTGAAAGAGTCTGCTGTTTCTCTTGGCATTCCTTGGTTTAATTACAGGGCGTAGCCCTTAGATAAAGCAAACCTTGCAACACAGGAAGCACTTGAAACAATGAGCTTTCCTTAGTGCAACCCAGCCCTGCGCTGCCCTCCTGCAGGACGCTTTCACTGTTGCTGCACCCGGTTGTGCTGATTCCTCCCTTCCCTTTCCCTGTCCCCATCACATCAGCATTCCCAGGTGGCAGGACTGTCTCTGCAGCACAGGCTGCCTGTCATGAACAGCACCTTTCATCCCTGCTCAGCTCCTCCAGCCCTCGAGTCACAGAGGCACGGCTGTCGGGGGTTACCCCTGGGCATTGGGGTGCTCCCAGAGTCCGTCACAGCCACGGGAAACTATCCAGGCCAGCTCCCCGAAAGCGGCACAGCTATTTCAGGTGTCTTCTGTAGAACTGTTATGGCAAAGGTGCTGGTTTCTGAAGTACGCTGTAATGCACGGGCAGCGTGGGAACGGGAGCTCCTGCTGCCCAGAAAGCCCTACTCCTGCCTTCTCCTAATTCCCCTGTCTCTCACTGGTGTGCGTGTTTGCGGGGGTGTGTGCTGGCTGAGCTCAAGAAGTATATGCAGTATTTTACACTCCAAGGGAGGCAAAGTCATGCCCTCACAGAGCACACAGTCTTCCTTTTGCATACGTAAGTATCTATCATATTTACTGTACAGACACTTACTCCGTGATTATTTTTTTTAAGTTTTGAACAGTGTAAAGAAATGCTCATCTTGTGAGGATATTGAAGGGCTTCTGTAATAAAAATAATAACACCTTTTATATAACACTGTGTGTGTCTCACTGGCTTACAAGTGTGATAAATGGTATTTTTCATGCATCTTTCACTATGTCACCTTCACTCTGCCAGAGAATCCATCTCCATTCTGTACAAAAACTAGTGTCCTTTCACTTGTGCTTGTGTATACCTGTATTTCAGGCACAAGTAAGCTAGCATGCATAGCATACAAATATTTAATCACCTTCTCTGAAACTTTTTTTCAAGCCTTACATTCTTTTAAGCCTACAAATTTTAACCCGAGGGATTAATGGTGCAAAAAAAAAAAAATCAGTGTAAAGCTGGAAACGGCTCTAGAATTTTTTTTTTCTGAGCTTCTCATGCTGAAATTAAGAAGCTATTTCCTCTGGGAAAAAAAAAAAAAGCAAAACATGGAGGCAACAGATTGTGGGGATTTCTCTCTGACACGGAATATGACTTAACAATAGCAATGACAGTGACTGGGTGGTGACGAGCTCTTAGGGCAAGGGAGGTTCCCAGAGTCCTTCAGAAGGCAGCAGAGGCTGCTTCCTACTGCCTTACATTCCTAACAAGAATCCGGTACCTGCCTTATGCAGTTTCCAGGAATATCTCCAGATGGGTTTCCCAGCACATCTTAATGGAAACGTTAGCTCATCATTTCAAGAACTGACTATAACGAGGCTCTAAAAAAATGCTGCAGTTTGTGCATTTCTTTCAGCACGGAAACATTTCTATTCAGCCACAGGAGGGCCATTACAAGGACAGTTCACCCTTGGCAGCTCCATCAGGGATAGCCTACCCTCAGATCTATTACGTGATTGAAACATCCTTGATGAGCATTATTCATTCTGAGAGATGACCCAAATACTTCAGCCATGATCCTTCTTTTGTGTGTGTGTGTGTGTAAGCACTTTGCCTCGTGTGGAAGCAGAAGGGCTTGTGGTTAAAGCTCTGCCTGGAGCAGCAGGGCTTGGGCTCTCGGCACTGGGGACTGAAGCTGCTCACTCCCGCACACATGTGTGGCACGGCTGTAACTTTGCCCCACACGGCTGCTTCCGTGGTGCCTCATCCTCTTCAAAGGCATATTTGACTATCTGGAAACACCATTCCTAGATGCTACAGTGAAAAGCATGAGGCCAGGTCATTCGGTGCTTACCTTCCCTGCTGAGACTACCAATGAAGCTGCTAATTAATTCTAATCATCACAGAATTTTTGTGCATATATCCTATATTTATAGCTTGTTGGCTTTTACACTGACATTTTATGAGATTAACCCATTTTGTATGTAATTAATACTAATAATGAAAAAAAGCAGTTATCTACAAAGCAATTAGCCACAGAAAAAGATCTTTTACTTACAGATGTGCTCATGTGCGTGTGGCCCATATATTAATGTGTAATGTTGATTATGAACTGCTTTTAAAAACAACCAACCTTGTATTTTTGACTATCTGCAATATTTTTCTGGTGCAAATGTGACCTTCAGAAGTGATCTTAGCTAAGTGGCTGTAAGAAGCAGAGCTCCCACCCTGAGAAACAACCATGTCCCCATGTCCATGTCCTGGTTCCCTTCAGATCCTCCCATCAAAGGCATGGGTTTGCTCCTCACAGCAGTACAGCATCAGGTTGTTTCTCCATGTCTTGAGGGAAAATCTCCCATCTTTTACATCAATGCTGCTGAAGGATCCTCTATGGATTTGAGCAAATGACGTATTTACCTATTAGGCTAATCCTTTCAAGTGTTGTTATTCCACCTCACCATTTATCGCCGGGTGGCCAAGAGTCAGTCTGACTGTACAGAGCTGGCTGATGCCATCTTACCTTGAAGAAGGTCATTGTGGATCCGTCTCTAACAGCCCCATACTCTATCTTGGTTTGCTTTGCCAAATCATCTGCTGAATCAATGGGAGATTCCATCCTCTCCACGGTCAGGAAGGCAGCCAGGTTGGCAGTATAGGATGAGATTATGATTAAGGTGAAAAACCACCATATTCCTCCAACTATTCTGGTAGAAAGAGCTTTGGGCATCAGCTCTGATCCTGTTACAATATCATTGAAACAATAATATTAAAATGACGCTGAAAGATGCCTTTCCTGATACCACAGACTGGTTTTAGGCACAGAATGCTTTTATGAGCTGTAGAATGATAAAATGATTTAAACAATAATCTCACAGATGCACAGCTAACATTTATAATGGTAACACACTGTGAAGGGGATGTATGTCATGATACATGACAAATGGAATTATCCTTGAGTCTAAGCTCCATTTATATCTCTGAGCTAATGCTCATTGTGACGTCAACCTCTTACATCCCCAGCAAGCTATACTAGTATTTTTGTCTGGTTCCTGAATCCCTTTTTGCCACTATGCAGTAATCAATTTTTTAAACAGAGATGTTTAGCAGAACATTTTTCTGCTTACAAGCTACCTGTCAGAAATACCTTACAAGAAAAACCTGCACTGTGCCTCCTATTCACGTACCTAAGTAGAAACAGGGCGATCAATACGGTTCCAGTGAACCTGAGCTCAAACCCCAGAACACGTCTTAATACAAACGTGAGTTACATTTGAGAATTCAGAGGGTGAATGGATGTATCCCTTGGATCTACAGGGCAATGCAACGTTTTGGACAGTGTATTTAACACTCGTGACTGCTGTAAAGTTTTTAGCAGATCTGCCTGCACGTCGCACTGACAGACATCAAAGTGATCTGCCATTGTCATAAACCCCCACAGAACAGCATAGGTGGGTGTTAAGTGCACTGAAACAGCTTCTAAACAGCTCAGACAAACCGAATTTAAGCAACACAGGTACTTGTATTTCTAAGCATTTTCATGCAAGTTTTATGCTGTTTTTTTTTTCTAGAGGCGTCTCCACTGAACGTAGCTCATTATGTGGGATTCAAGGATCTGGTTCAGCAAAGCACTTAGACAGCCACTTGAATACTTTTGACTTCAAAGTTAAGCCTTTGCATAATTATTTTGTTGATGAAGGATGGACTTAAGAAAGTACTTAAGTGCTTATGAATGGAGATCTCGGCACATAAAGTTTGATGTGACAAACATATTCTATTACTGGAAAAATGGGTTGGCATATTATCTCTCCTCAGCTACTTAATGATTCCTGTAAGAAATTTAAATGTGTTACAAAGAATGTTTTCAAACTTTGAAAAAAGTCTGAATGAGACTTCTGGGGCAAAGACCAAAAGGGTAAAAACTTTCCAAATAACCAGGAAAGATATTTAACTTAGCTTTGTAAACATATGGACATGTCTCTTAAAGGTCAAAGCTAAGCATAGCCCAAGGGTTTGAGTAGGTTTACAAAATTGCCAAACTATGAGAGCAGATGCTGTGCCGGTGCAGCCCCGTGCTGCCCCAGTGCTGCATGGATTTCAGATTAAGCCAGCAGTCTAAAAGCAAAAACTCTCACTTGAAATTTTCAAGTCCAAATGTACCCGTTTCAAGAGCTGTAGCTTTATCTAGGTTTATGTCTGCGGTCTGTTGTATTTTCTTGCTTTTCAGACTAGGTATTTTATTTTTTTTTAATACAATGAAATCTTCTTCATTTTTGCATTGTTGCACTAAGCTGGGCTTGACCTGCAAAAGCTGGCTTCCAGGAATGCTGATTCAGGTCATCCTGAGGGTATTTTTTTTTAAGCTTAGATAGCTATACAAGTATAATTTCTAGACTTGGACCCTGATGCAATACCTAACTCTGACATTTACATCCCAGTAATGCATAATAGCCAGCTACCTTGCAGATGTCTTAACAAGCAACCATGAAATCTGCCAGCGCAGCCTTATGGTGGCACAAAAGAGTAGGCGGAGAAGCCCTGTGTGCTGAATTTGTGGGGTGAGATGCCAGACCTCCTGTGATTTCCTCTAGCAAAAAGTTGTTTGTGAAAAAGCAGCAGAATACATTCAGTTCAATTAAGTTGAAGACGCCACAGTCTATTAATTATGCAGTGAGCTACAGTTTTGCTTTTGCGAGGTGCTGAGCACACTCCGCTCCCAGCTGAACCAAGCGGGCCCAGCATCTCTTTCCATCATTCCCATTGTTATTTCAATGTTCATCTTTTTGAGGGCCTTGATTCCAGCAAAAAGCATTAATATACGCTCCATGCTCCCCGGCTTCGCCCTACACGCTCTCCTTAACCAGATACTCCTGGTCTGACCCATTGCCTGGCTGAACTAGGGCTCTGACAGATAGCTTTCCTTTCTGAAAGTGATAGCTTCTCTGAATGAACTGGATGAAATGTGCCCTGCTCGGATGCTTTCAGAGTATGCGTAACACGTCTGAGACTTTCAAGGGAAAAACAGGGGAAGTAACGTCTAAATAAAAACGTTGCTAGCAAGACTCAGGGTCAGAGACAATACTTGCTGAAGTCTCTCTAATGCCTTTTTATGGCAGACATGACAGCCAATCCTGATCCAGACTTTGCTCACGCTCTGTAGAAAAGAGAAAGTCTGATCATCACATTTTAAAATTTAATAACAAGTGGCTTCCAATCAAGCATAACAAGCAGCTGCTGCCAACAAGAAAGAGCGTAACGCTAGATGCAGAGTTTCACAATCATCCACGTCATGTTCAAACTCTTCACATTAATGATGATGCACTTACAATCACACGCACCACAAGTTTGTACATGGAAACATTTGTGTTGCCTTACAAATGTTTTTTCTTTCCTTCTTTCTTTCTTTTTTTCTTTCTTTCTTTCTTTTGTTTTGGTTTTTATCTTCTTGAAAGACAAGCAGAGTCTGGTTGGGGCTGACTGTCATGTACCCAAGGTAGTGGTAACGAGCAGACACTGCATCCCACAGTTTGCTGTGGATGATGGTAAACTCCAAAAAAGGCAGTACATCAAAACACAAAATCCTCGGGCACTTTCACACACAGGGCAATCACAGTTATATACACACACCTGCCTGATACTGTAAAACCTTAGCCTGTGTTTTACTGACAAATTGGAAGGACAACCAAAAGAAAAAAAGAACAAAACCACAACCAAAACAGAATGGCTCTTCCTTCAGCCAAGCTCTTTCAAAGTAATTTGTATGAGGAAGCCCTATATCCTGTCAATACATTAGTGCACAAATCAAAGCAAGTGCATCTTGCATACAATGCAAACTTTATTCTCTACCATATCTAGGAAAAAATCCACCTTATGTTTGGTTGGGTTTTTTTTACTGCTACTCATATCTGTCAAAGAGGGAAGAATAAACTGTACCTGGATGAATGCAGAGATGGTTTTATATTCCTTACTTAAATGTTTAGGAATTTGTTACCAAGGTACTGCTGGGCTGTCCTCTGGATTGCCATTTTGGTTGTTGTCGTGGGGTGGGGTTTTTTTGTTCAGCTTTGATTCAACTTGAAATGTTTGTCACAAAATATTCTCATTCTTTTCAGTGAACCCCGGTTTTGGAGAATAGTGATTTAATTGGAAACCTTAGAATATACACACCATAAACAAATGTGTTTAATACACATATCTGTTTGACTTCCCATATGGAGTAAGCTTCACTGCCCTTCCTTGTCAACTGAGTAAAATTTCAGCTTTTTCCAAAATAATCAGCAACAGGGACTTGTGACTGGGTTAAGTTAATGCTTCTAGGGTTGGATGCATTTACAGAAGGATGGGACTCATACCTGCAGAAAAGCCATAAAAAAAACGGTTTGGTTTTGGTTTTAAACAAAGTGTTTGACAAGTGCCAACAAACTTAACAACCCTTCTGAAGAAAGAGCATCTTTTTGTTTGTTTGTTTGGCAGTTAAAACAGTCTTTCTAGGCTAGCTAAGGCTATTACTGTTTCCATTGGGATGGAGGCCAACATTTTCCTGTCGGCAAGCCTGTCATACCAATAAATTCAACTTCAGCATGAAGTACTTCATATCTATCCCTCTAGCGATTATTTTACATTTCAGCTCCAGAAGCTCCTGTGTGGTCCTGCCTGCTTCCCTTCCTCTCAGATGCTTCCCCTCCTTCCTCCTGCTGCAGCCCTGTTCTGGGTTTCACAGGTTCCCTCCCCTGCCTGCTCCCGGTCGCAGTGGCACGTCATTTTCTTCTTTTCTTCTAGTTTCTGAGATCAGGTTTTACAGTATATGCTGTATTTAGAGGGTGGAGTTTACCAGCACAGAAGCCCTTGAGCAGACTGTGGGACGTGTGCGATAACAAAGTGTAACCGGTGTACCTTGCTGCATGAGAGCTCCAACTCCAAACCAGAAACTATTTAGTAAAGTAAAATTGTTTTCCACCACATCTGAGTCTGGGTTGCACGGGTGGGGGTTATACCACTCATATGGTGTAAACCTGCGGCAGTTAACAGAAACAATCTGTAAACATCAAGTAGAGTACACACAGCAGCAACAAACCTGCTGAACAACGCACAACGTGAGGAAGTTAACGAAGGAAACAAGAAAAAGAAAACCTGAGCTGAAAGGCTGTCCGCGGGACGTCTCGCAGCTGCCTCGTGCAAGCTGTGGAGCAGCGCTGCGGCGCCAGGAGCTGCTTTCACACTCCCGCGTCTAGCACAGGGCTGCTCCCCTACTCCTCCCGCCCTCGGGTTAGGGCCACCAAGGCCGAGGCCGCTGCAATGCCCCACGGCTTCCCTGCCCGCACCGCTGACAGACAGACAGACAGACATTTGCAGGGGCAGGGGGGACAACTGGAAGCCACGCAGCTGCTTCTTGGTGAAGTGTTTAGAAAATAACGAAGGAGCAGCAGCCCTCTAAAGGCAACCATCGTTAGCAGCCTGTAGCTGAGGTGCTGGGTGCTGACCGTGCTCTCCCTGCGTGAGGCGGCAGCGGAAAAAAAAGGGCTGCTGATCGTTCGAAGGCATTGGGGAGCAACTGCAGCGCCTGAAAGCCACAGGGCCGCGTTGTCGGCATTGGTGGGAGAGAATCACGCCGAGGATTGCCTTTAGCGGAAGAAGCCTGCTCTGTTCCCCGCGCACCAGCCTGCAACGGCAAACTGTGCCCCTTCTGCTCTGCGCGACACTTGGCAGAGTCACATTAAGGACCGTTCCTCTCCAAGGTGCCTCGCCTGCTGTTGCTTCCCACTGCTGGGTGGCTTGCTGCATACTTTCTCATGATATTTATGAATATAGCTTTAATTGTCAATGTCATGCCAATACATTTTAATTACTGTTTCAACAATATAATTAAGCACTGAATTTATGCACAGTTGCAAGCAGAAAGCCTTGCTTAGCTGAGGAATGAACTCTGATAGTAATGAGCCCACTAACAGTGTGTAGCTTAGGATGCCATTAGCTGCACAATATTACCATTACTAGCATGACAGTATTAAAAATCATAAGCAGACGCAGTTTTCAGATTCAAAATACAACGGTTCTGCATACACCAGTTAAAAGAAAAGCAATCACCAAGTTGTACGCTTCAAATTTCTGCTGGAATAATGGAACCAACTGTTGTGTAGCAACAAAATTGTTTCCAATTCAGTTCGTGCACACCTGGGGAAACACATTCTGAACAGGAGACCTGGAAAGATGACCTCCAGGTTGCCTGAGCTGCCAGCCACCATGAAAGGGGTCTCATGCTGAGCCCTCACTCAGAGGGTCCTCGAGTGTTTATATGGGGCAGGAAGGAAATGTACAAATAACTCTGCTGACCGGACTGGCAAGCCCAAGGCCGGGATCTTGCATCATTTCAGACAACAGCCATGTTCAGTAGGTTGGACACAAATGTCTCCATCACCGGAAGAGCACAAAGGCAGTTGCTAGAAAGTGGCAATGAAACACCGGCAGCAAAACTGTCTCTGCCAGACTGGAAAGACTTTTATAGCGCCGGGTATCTATTTTAATGTGGTTCTAGGGTATATATTTCCTTTTCACCTTGAAATGGAAACTTATTTTCTTCTTGTGTGTCTATTGCTGTGCTGAACTCTAAGAAGAGGCTGGCTTACAATTCTGCTCTATTTCACTGCTCAGGCCTTCTGTTTTTCTGGCCATTTTCCCCTGGTTTTCTCCCTCAGCAGACCTTCTGCAGTAGCTACACTGAGGTTTCTGATGAAGATGACATGCTCAAGGGCTCATAAGCACCTTTTTTATATAGGCTTTGTCTGACTCTGTTCACCAGTGATGGTTGCCTCAGCTACCTACCTCTATCATCGACACCAACAGCACAGCTGATATGGCATTAGCAGTAAAGGGAAAAATTGGCAGAAAACGCTTTGTTCGTTTGCTGCCAGTGTACTTAGGAAAAGAGCTCAGTCAGTCTGTAACCCTTCACAGTAATAAAAACTTCAGTGTTGGAGTTTAAAAATTAGTATAACAATGACAGGTCTATGTAAGGATCAAAGACAAATGAGAAATTATTCAGCTGCTGAAAAGTCTGAGGAAATAACAGGAAGATTATCCCAGTCTATGAAAATTATTCCCAAGTATTTGTCTTCCATGAACTGATGTTTAATTTATGATGGCAGAAGTGGATGCTTCTTGAGGTTCTTACAACCAATCTAACCAATATTTGCTGAAACACTTTGCAAATCTTACAGAAATTTTGACATATTTGGAGATGTGAAAAGGTTTAGATGTGGACTGTAAGAATGGCTTAGCTGCTTGGAGTAAATTAAAATTTATAAATTCTAAAGCAAATTAACATGGCATGTAAACACAATTTTGTGTACTTCTCCAGCCTATAAAGTTGCAATCTAATTAGGCATTGTTTTTAGGCATCAGTTAACAAAAAAAAAGGATTTGTGCCAGAAAAAATTTAAACATTCAGAAAATCATGTTAACTGTTTTGCTAAACTAACACGTTCTTTTCCTCTTTTCCTAAAAGAGGTGGGTTGTGAGAATGATATGTAAACTTGATATATTGAAATTGTTGCAAGTCAGGTTTTGTGCTGTGTATTATGAATGTGTGTGGGTCTATAATTCCAGGGACATGCAACCTTTCAGATAATTTTAGCCACATTTGACAAATAGGTAGAGGCCTAAGAGGTTATTATGCTCCCGCACGTGCTGTGAAACATTGCAGTAGTAGCAGGATGAGCTCACAACTCGTTACGTATCGGTTAATCCGCATGGGAAAGATCGCCTATAAATCCTTCAGCTGCAGGGAAAGCAAACACGCAGGCAAACAGACTTCAATTGGCGATCACAATCCACCATGAGACACAAATCTGGAGGGAAATCAGGCTTGATTAGTTACGCTGCTCCTGGAACTACTGCTTTTCAGAAAGATTTCGGAAACAAAACACAACACAGTTACACAGGGCGAACCTATGGATTTACCCAAAGGCTACACTGCGATTTGGAGCAATATTTAACATCCAAGAGAGTAAAGCAAACAGGTTTCGCAGACGATGATTTGTGAGCACTGCGTGTTTCCCTTTGGTTTGCTCCTGGCCGCGCGTCTGTGTGTAGGCAGCTCTGTGAGCAGGCAGAGGACCCCGATGCTTATTTATTCTTGCAGACTCGCTGCTGTTATTTTAAGGAATAGAAGTGCTGAGGATAACTCGGGCTTTGTTTCTCCTTCAGCCTGTTCTGAGGTGGAGAGGACTGTGGGATGTTTTTAGCCTTGGCACACAACTGCAGAAAAGCCAAACTGTCACAGTCAAGCAGATTTAATATTAGCCATGAATGAGATCATGAATCACGTACAGTAAGAGTTATTATTTATGGTACAGTGAGCCACTGCAGGAGCTTGTGGGGAGTTATGGCTAATTGTACACAGTCCCATAGCTGCCAGGGATGGATGAACTCTGGCTTTTACCTGGGGCCAATGCTAATAAGTTAACCCATGACCTCTTCTCTAATTCCTTCCCCCTTCTTCACAATCTCAGTAATTTAAAGGAAAAGGCAAATCCCACAAATTTCTGTACTTTGGTACCAGCATAGAAACATGCCAACAAGTGAAGTATTCACATAGGTTGTCCACCTGGAGCAAGTGTTGTTCAGTGGACCACAGAGAGTCTGAGGTCAGTTACTCTCAGCAGAACTGCTCGTGTGAATAAAGGTTTTGCAAGGCTGTGCCTTTTGATTAAAAGAAAACAGTGAATTGGAGGAAAAGTAATAAGAGCTTAATTTGACCTTGCTCAGACAGAAGTGGAGGTCAGGCACAAGGTGCCATATTAGCAGAATTAATGATTCAGATTGCAATTATTTTATGACCTTTGAATGAGGTATATGTATGTATACATTGGAATACATACATTAATATTGACTTCTTAATGTTGAATGCTATCATTTGCAATAAAAACTGCAGCATTTCTGTTACATTTGATGTGATGTGAAGGTGTGGAATCCCAATGATACATCACTTTAGTTCTTGTATTTCATAGTAGAAATATTTTCTCAGGCTATTTCCAGTTTTCTTTGTTAAAGTGGAATATATTGTTGTATGTGCACAGTAATACATAACAGAAGTGGGGAAAGGCTTAATAAGGGATCCTTAGTAAAAAGAACCAAAACATGAATCTCTGTGAAGCACTAATAAAAATATTTATGTTTCATTATAAAAAAGAAAGAAAATGAAGGATAGGATGAGCTCAAATAAACAGAATTGGAAATTAAATTCCAAGGCTGCTATCTGGAGAAAAGGACAATAACTATGCCAGTTCGGAGTCCGGGTTTATTCAGGAGTATAGAAAAAAGTATGCCTCAAATGACCAGTTTTCCCTGGCAAGTTTCTAAGTTCATTTTCTTTGATGTTTGGTTTGCGCTTGTTCAAAGCCATAGAGCAACTGACTCCCAGACTGTGATCCATTGTCTCTGGGGCCACAATAAGTGGCTTGTATCCAGTTTGTGAAACCATATCAGCTGCCTAGAGTTTTTTAAGGTAAAGTTTAAAGATAAGGGTTACAGGGTGCTCTGGTGGCCCTCTGGAGATGTGAATGTGGTCCACTGGTCCAGAAAGTTTGTGACGTCATGAGCTTTGGCCTCATTTGGAAAAGCGGTGCGTATGTGTTTCCTTCCTGCTGGTTAACGGGAGCCTGCCAGTGACAGACAGGGTGCACCTCAGGACAGCGCTGGGAGAGAGCCTTGAGTATACATCACCTTGCAAATTGTCCTTTCAGGTTCCCAGGCACATCATCCCAGGCAAATGAGCTGAGCTAATTAACATCCTTCAGCAAAAATATGTTTCCTTCCTGTTTCTTACCTTTTCACTATATGCACTGTTAGTGGAACAGAGAAGTGCTTACATGCCAGTAATGTAAACTGCTTTTCAACATGTAATCTGCTGAGGCGGTGTGTACTAACAAAGAAAGGCTGACGCATTTCATTGGGTATTTCTCTCCGTTCAGCCCTTAAGGAAAGCAAAATCTCATCACATTGCAATATATAAAAGTGATAGCAGTGTTGATGTGAAAATACCAAGAGACCTTCTAGAGCATTATGTTTTAGGACTGGATAAACCCCTCAGGATAGTATTATACTGTATCTGCTTTGCAAAGCCCATGCAACACCTATGGGAGGAAAGGTAATTAATGGGGATGTATCTAAAACTACATCTTCGACTTACCTCGCAATGACAAAAAGGACGCAGCTGACTCCAAGGCAGGCTAGGAGGACATACATCCAAATATCAGGAGAAAGAGGGTTTAGAAAGGAGAAAACACCAGGGTTTGTCCCATTGGGCTTCCGGTACAAAATGCTGATTCCCAGCGTCATGAAGGGCTTGGAAAAATCAATTACTTTCTCTCTTACATAGGTAATAGTGAGAGGAGCAACGGCCAGATCAGCTTTCTGAAAACACAAATGGGAAAATACTCATTCTTTTTCATGTTCGGCAAACACTCTACTGTTCCTTCCATTTTCCCCCCTCAAGTATTAAAAACTAAACCAAATCTGACTACAAATCTGAAGCATGTGACAAAATTTAACATTGCTAGGGTATTGTTTGGTACGTCATAGTCTGTTTCTTCTTTTTGCAGGCAGAGGGAGATTTGTGACTTGCACATGAGTAGGAAAGGTATGACCAGGGCCATTGGGCTCTGTCCCGTGCCACAGGGCAGACTGTGAGCGAGGACTGCCAGAGCATCTGGGCAGGGACTGGGTCCACAGATCAGAGGCTGCCGCAGGGCAGAGGTGAGCTGGAAGCTCAGCCTTTGCTGTTGGAGTTTGTAGCCAAGGGGTGGGCAGGACCAGTGCTAGCTCAGTACCTGTTACCCCACCGCAGACAGACGTTCACCCCAACACCCGTGAACTGTTGGTTCAGACATACCAACGTGACTTCCTACTCTGACAAAGACAGACCAGTGGCTCTAAAAAAATGAAAACTAAAGCAAACGTTTCATTTGGGTTGGCTTCATATAAAATATCACAGGTGAAGGGAGAATGAAGAGAGAAGGATTCAATCTTACATGATCTATGAGTTCTTTGACCATTCCATTCCACTCTCCTTTGTCATTCTGGGCTCCATATTTACCATCAGAAACTAGTTTGACCTCATAGATGAAGCCTAAAATATTTGACAGCTCCTTTAGTAAGTCCAGGCAATAACCCTCGAATCTGTCATTTCCATACAAGGGCTTGTCAGATTTCTTGTACATAACATAGGGATCTTCCTATAGAAAGAGACAGTAGACATGTAGCAATAAAAATTAGATTTGTTTTGTATTATAGCAGTTTCTCTAAATTATTTTAATATTTTATAAATGGATTGCAATTACATGAAAACCAGTAATTTACCATGTCCATTAAAAGTTGGTTTAGATGTGTTATAAATTGACTGAATCAATTAGTGATAAGCATAAGGGCCCTAATTTTCAATGGAAGAGACCATTCATAGCTCCCAGGAGCTTTAATTAAAGCAGTGCTTAGCAGCTCCAAAATCAGACCTGAGATCTGTACTCTACATTGTCCCACCCTAAGGGACAGGAAGGGATACTGAAGGAGGGAGAAGCCTAAATAACAGAAAAAGCACCATACGAGGAGCCTACAATTTTATATTCTGTGAGAAATAAGTCTTCGTTGAAAAAAAACCAAAAACCTTCAAATGTACAAAACAGCTGTGAGTTGAGCAGGTATTCACATGAGAAAATGGTGAACAGCATAGGGAGATTGCAACATACCTTGTTGCACTGTTTAAAGGATTTTGAATAGAAGATGATCTGGGCAAGCAGATTTCTGCAGTTTAATGTGGCAAAAGACCTCTGGCAATAGAAAAGGAGTGTAGAGGGAGTCTTTGAGCTCTTTCCCTCCTCCTGAGGAATTAGGCAGAATAATTGAAAAAAGTGGCGTTACTGGCCAGGGAGAAAGCATGAGGCAGAACAGCCTGTGAATATCATGGTAAGGACATAGCTCAATCTGTCTATCCAATGTTTGCTACTCTCTTTCAGTCCTCTTCATCTCGTTTTCAGTAAAAAGGAAGGATGTATAAACACTGGCTACAAAGCTAAGTATTTGCGTGTCTTAATTCTTCTGGGGAGAAAAGTATGCAGGGTTCATCTCTGAAACATCGAAGTAAGGTAAACAGTTTTGGAGGCAGAGGTTCCCAAGAGTCTTTCATTAGCAGTAGGGTATTTTTGAATCAGTCTTGCGGACAGATGGACGTGTATGTCAGTTCTGAGTTGACATTAAAAAAAATTGCTTGAAATAGCCTAGTTTAACAACACATTGTTTAGTGTGGAGGAGCACAGCCATGGAGTGCAAGGTGGAGGTGGCAAAGGTGCTGCCTGTGGAGAGCCTGGCATCCCACCATCAGCAGCACCTGAGGTGTCACCTCCGCCCAGCAAGACTTACCAAAATGGTAGTGACTATAAGTGTCCGGTTAGCCAAGGAATCCGTGATGTTGGTCGACCGGTCCTTGTTGCTGTCTGTCATGTTAAGGCCACTGTATGAGTTCCAAACCCCAATCTGCACAGAAGAGAGCGGGTGAGCGGCTGCCCGGACACAACGAGCTGAAACATTTCCTAAATGCTCACCGCCTAGTAAGAGCGCACTGGCTCTGGGCACCACAGAGAGAGACACCAGCAGTACGAAATGCTAGAGGAGGGAAACGGCTGTAGGCCTGAGTAAGGCAGCAACACCAAATGGCTGACTTAGAAAACACAGGGAACATACCGCCCTTTCAAAAGCAGGTGGAAATGAATGAGCTGTATAAGGCATGTCAACGCAGCGGTGTAGTAGCCAATTTGCTACGAAAGTGGAACATGTTGACTTTGTTTTCCACCAAAAAATGTCAAATGTCTATTTTTATGATTTTTTTTTAAATTTTGTAAATGGTAGAGTTGAAACATATGGCAAGACCTCTCTCTTCCAATTTAACAGATTAAAAGCTTGAATAAATATGTTGAAGCAGATTGATGGATGTACTGGCCTTTTGCTTCCGCTGTGCCTTCAGCAGGTTTAGCAAAGATTATTCTGTCATTTCTTGACTGCTATATACAACAGACCTAGCAAAGTGATACCGTTTCATGCACTGATCAGTGTTTGTTCAGTAAATATAAGTGGCCAAAGGCAAATTCCTTTCTAGCACCAGAGATAGGGAAGAATTCCAGTATTTAATGCCTCTAGGGAAAGATCTTCATGATTTCAGTGGATTTATATCTACACCTTCTGAGGGCCAAAATTATAATCATGTTGATTTACCTAACATAAACACAGTCTGAAAGCATCTTTTTTTTT
>VWZZ01004962.1:39158-67644 GCA_013399095.1 Psophia crepitans | reverse complement strand
TTTTTTTTTTTTTGCCTTTGGATTCACATGCACAGCAGGACTGAGGATTGATGTGAAAAAACTCCAAGCAAGGGGCTGGTTCAGGCAGTTTGATTCATACTGGGCGTTTGTGGAGAGCACCAGACAGACGATTTGGGGACTGACATGAGTCTACATCGCCGTGCCGCTCTGCCAGCATGTTTCAGCTCTACCCAGGAGGGATCCGCTTTCAGATCCTCCCTGCTGGGATTGCCAGCAAAGCTGCCAAGTAAGTCTAAGACTGACTTGTCCTGTGTACTGAAGGTCTCTATCTGCTGTCAGAGGCTCACTCATTTCAGAGACATTTCAGACTCTTTTTCTTTGGTTGTTAACTGAGGCAGAGATGGTGTTGCCTTTGTAGCAAACCCAGCAGATTAGTTTGTGCCTGCTGAGTGTGAATTTGGGGTAATAACTGCATAGTTTCAAACAAACTTTGGGTTTGTGTCCCTGGGTGCCATTGCTTTCGCCTTTCACAAACATTTTTTCCAAAGTATGCTTAATGGGGATAGTCATGCCATTTTTAAAAATTATTTTTTCAAGTGTTTTTCAGTCATTCCCTTTGTTTCCAAAACTAGATCAGGTTGAGAAACTGATCTGGAAAGTACACACAAAATAAAAATGTTGGATATTATGTATGATACCCTGTGCCAGGAACATAGTAAATAACCAGTGTCCTTGAATTTGCACCAAGGTGGCAGAGTCAATCAAAAAGCTGTTCTGCTCGTTGTTACTGACTTGATATGCTTTTATCGGCTGGCAGCAGGGAAGAGGAGAACAACCATGAAGAACATGGAGCGACACAGTCACAGTGCGTACAAAATACACCAGCAGACGACTCTACGTCTGGATAAAAGAATGACACCGCAGGTCAACCTTGATTAGAGCGATGGAGGAGGTCAGAGGGGCACTGGAAGAATGAGGCCAAGGTAGTACATCACTATGGTGAATCCAGGGGATTTATTGCAGTTTAGTGACAAGTTTGAGAGGTGTCATATGCCCTTCTCAGCAAGCCTGTGCTCTGAACCAATTGTAATTTGGTTTAAATCAATTCAGTGTAACGTGAAACGCCTGGAGTCAAAAGCAAGGTTGGTTCAATAGTGTTCCGCATGTCAGGTAGGATGATCTATTCACCAGTAATGAGGGAAATGGGGGCCTTTGTGCCTTAGCCTGATTCACTGAAGATTAAAACAAGGTTATTAAGTATGTGCTTTATAAGAACACGAAAAGAGTGCTGTAGGGTGCTTTGTGCTGGTCTACACTGTATCATTAAAAACACTCTCAAAACAACACAAAAACAAAACTTTTTTTAATTGTATATATGGGAGGGGTAGGAAATAATAAGATCGGTGGGAAACACAAACAAAGTATGATTCCAAGTGTTATAAAAAAATTTTTATCTTGTGACTCCAGAACACTTTAAACGTGGTAAATGAAGTTATCTTCTCCTTACAGAATGGCAACCATGGGTCGTACCTCCAGAGGGGAGCAGCGCGTGGGGCTGGGCTTTGACTCCCACTTCGTGCCTTATCCACCAGGCAGAGGCACCTCACCTTAAAAGAGGGCTGAGATTCCTGGAGTGATTTAGATCTTTTATAAACAAGCTTAGCTCCAATTTCCTTATGCTGGTGAATGACAGCACCCACTTAATAATCTATATTATTTTCTGTAAGGAGCAAATAACACGCTTGTCAAGATTTTTGGCCAACAATACTTGAACATCACCAGCACAATACGCCTTTTGTGGGAGGCAAACCCCTACAATCCTGCACAGTAAAACAGTCCCTGCTGCTCATGCTCATATAGAATTGAAATGGTGTAAATTTACCACTCATGGTGAATCTTAGGTGAATCAGGAAGGATAACAGCTGACAAAAGGACTGCTTTTGATGCAGCCAGAAGCCTCTACTCAAAGAAAGGAAAGGCACAGCTTCCAAGAAATAAAATAATATTTAAAAAAAAAAAAAACTGGTGAAAAAAATGAATCCTGCCAAGATTTTTTTACTCTTTGGAATTAGTGTCTCAACTTGGGGTGAAACTTATTCTACCAGAAAAATTCATACTCTTGGATAGCCCGTTGTCTCTAAACTGCAATATGAGAGTCACTATCAAAACCCAAAGGATGAGTCTGAAGACCCAGCCCAAAGGTTTTTTGCATCACCTGTCTGTGTACAAACCTTCTTCCACACTTTATATAAATTATTAGAAACCTCGCCAGCAACCTTGGTACAGAGAAAAATAAACAGAGTGCTTCATTAAAAATGAAAAGAGAATCAGTCTAGAGAGCTGTGTGGGAGCAATTACATTTAAAGTCTCAATTAACCCGTCATCAGTTATCATTCGGAGTTAAGCCGGTGTGTGCAGAGTAAGGAATAACGTTGTCTCCAGCTGATGTGAGCTGGTGGTGTTACTTGTGTCACGAATTTTTGGATGCCCACAGCAGCCACCTCTGAGGCGGTGGTGAAAGGAGCCCTGCGGTGCCCATGGGAACCCATGTTTGCTGGTAAGGGCCAGGGCAAGGCCATCCTGCCTCCCTCCACGGCCCCCCAAGACCTTCTCAGTCTCCAGTGTGGTCTCCGGCTGGTGACAGTGGGGTTCAGATGGCAGCAGCAACTCTATCCAGCTAGCGTGAAACATGGCCAAAAGCATCTGTGGCTTTGAGCTCCTTCCTATGGTCTCTGCAAGTCAAGGAGCTATCTTTGCTTTACAGCTCTGCACCTTCAGGAGAATTTATAAGTGGTAAAGCAAGGAAAATGAGATCTTTTGACATGGTCTTTTTTTTTTTTCCAGAGGCATGCTTCCCTGAGTGTCCTGAAGGAACGTGAATTTTATTTGTCTTTTGTTTGAATGCAGAACCAGTTTCTGAAATTGTATCATGCAGAACTGTTTTCAAACAAAGATGCTGCACTCCCTTAGTCCCCTGTAGCCTTACCATTTCAGCATAATTTATGATAAGCAGTTAGGGATGTTAGGGAAAAAGAACTGATCCAATCTCAAAAAACATGAAGAATTTTTAACACCTCAGCTCTTGTGGAGGTTATTACTCAAGCACCTTCTTTCCTCCCTCCCTCATGTCACATTTATTAAAAGCAGTACATGTAAGATAAGTCTAGATTTTATCTATATATATTAATTTACCACACCAAGTTACAGCAGTAAAGAGCTGAAGATAACGTGCACTTTAAATAATTATTTCCATTCAGATAATTATTGCCAGTCCCAAATTCCTATCCCATACCTCAAAATGCAGAGCATGCATCGTAATATAATAAAACAATCTTAGTAGCTCCATTTTAACTTTGACCTAAATAATCTTGAGAACAGTGTTTTTTTACCCCAAGCACAGGAGACTCAAGGGGAGGAGAAAGGACTTTCCTACACCCCTGTCAAATCAGCTTTTTGTCATTTTTTTACAAAAGATCTGGTTACCTTTTCTGTTCCTTCCTCCTTGAGGCTAATAATGTCCAAATCAAAATCCTTACGTAAGCCATCCGTTTTGTTGAAGGTGATGCGCCCTGTCAGGCCATCCCACCGTGCCTGTGTGAACACAAAAACACTCTTCCCTGTAACCATTAGCAGGAAGTACTCTGAAGCCATAACGAATAATGCATTTCAAATTAAGCGTAGCATTGAATCATTTCCGAATAGTTGGGTTTTTTAAACAGATGCCTTTTTGTTACTTCGATTAAAAAACTCTTTCTTCAACTGTTTTATTATTTAGTTTCTCTTCAATATGTTTTTATTTTACAGTCAGGCATACTTTTGTACCAGTTTATATGTATTGATTTATGTATGTCTAGTACTATATGTGAAAAGACAGACTGAAGAGAGAGAAGGAGAGAATAAAAATACGTATTACACATGACCAAAGACAGGGCAGTTTTGCACTGCGTAAAAATTCATTGAGAAATTAAAAGAGGAGTCTGCTTTGTCCAAGCTTTGGGTCTGAACCTTGGAGTATGGCAGTCTTAATCCACCACCTTCTCTGGAGTGATCCTCTTTACTCCAGGCTAGGACCTTTTAAGTTCTCCACAACGACTGGGTAACAAATGGCAGTTGGTGTTGAATGGGAGTCCCCAGAAGGTGTTTAATGAATGAAGGTAGCTAACCATCCCAAATCACCAAAGCTTTCTCAGCGCTTCAGTCATGTGTTTCCTGGTCTCACGTGATAGATAATGCCTCTGCTCCTCAGGGCCCAGAAATCCATATTTTTCCAGGACAGGTTGTGGTTGAATCTCCCCCACCAGCGCTGGATTCCTAATGTTCTCAGACTTTGTTGCAAATCCCAGCTGATCTGTTTCACTAATCCCTACTCAGTTTGCATCACCAAGGAAGAAGACGCAAGCTCCCAAGTAAGCAAATGAGGTGTGTCATTCCTAATAGGAGCACTGCCACTGCCTGTGCTCACAGGTATTGATGGGGTGATGAGGATGGCTCTAAAAGCAGGCTTTCAGGAAAAAGTCACCCAGTCACAGAGACCTAATAAAAACTTTGTGGTGTAACATGTATGCAAGTCTTAAACACGTTTGATGTATAGCATATAAGATACATATGATTGGTTTTGGTCCAGGCAGCATTTTACTGTTCCACCATAATTAAGTGAAACTGCATTTTCCTTGTTTTAAACATTAGCATCAGGAGTAACTTAAAGTGGTGGATTTTGTACTTCTGTCTGCATAGCCATGAGGGTTCACTGTGCTGCGGAACGCTTCTTCAATGCAGCAGGATCAACGTCCAGAACTAACTTCCTCTACAATTTAAGTTTTCTGTATGTTACAGGCTTCCCAGCAAGCTCACTTTCTTTTAAATGAGATCTATCTGTCTCTGTGATAGCCCCCATTTTGTCCCCAATGCTGAAGCTTATCTATAGAAGAAAGGAGTTGACAGATTTCAAACTGCAGATGGTTTCTGTAACTTATTTTTTGGGAGCTCCCACATTAGATTAAGTTCTTCAAAGATACAAGAAAGGCTGATGATAAATGATGGCATAGTTTCTTCATGTGTGTCAGCCACATAATTCTTAAATTATCAGCTTTTCTACTGCACATTGTTATTTACTTCATTTAATTTGTTGTAGATGGATGACATAAGGAATGCTGCGTTGAAAGTCAGCAGACCTACAGAATGGTGTCTCCCCTTGTTAAATCTGAATTCTAGCTCTGAATCTGCAGGATTTAAGCTCAGATACTGGGATGCTATCACCATGTGTCTCAGACAAATCTAGTGCATCTAGAATTTTGTCAAAATATAGCAGGGTTCCTAAGCATGCTGAAGTAACGTAAGAATGGAAAAGCACAAATGCAACAACATTTCTATGAGACTTTCCATCTTAATGGCATGGGAACACATTAAATCGCAGCTGTAAAGAGTGAAACACTTGTGGGTTTGTATGCTGATATAATTAAGATAGTGGGAGGGGACACGCATGACTGCATTTCATTATATAATATCTCTTTTCTGGTCTGTATTTTTACTACTCTGGCATGACCCCCATTTCTTATTCATAAAGATGGAACATTTTTTAAAATATGATCTTTTGGATCAATTCCTCCTCAGAGGGCAATTTGCTTCAGTGAAACGCTTACATTTATTGATTACATATCAGATGCTCAGCTTCTCCACTAACCTGATATGATCTTGAATAAAGGAACCAATATGTTATTTTTGGAAAAGGTATCAGGAGCCTACACCTCTATTCTTGTAAAAAAAAGGCTTACATGGTGAAATGATAGCTCACTTTTCAAACTAGGCATTGGTGCTCCTACCCCCATGCTAAAAAAATGGAAAGGAAAGATGTTACAAGCTGCAAGGTCTATGCTTAAATTTCAAGGTAGCAGAGAAGTGCATATAGCCTTCGTCAACTTAATTCCCACTTAAATCATAAAGTAATGCCCCAAATTTGGCTTAAATAATAAACAGGTGTCAGGGAGTGTTTCTCAGAAAGTTAAACTTAAATGTCAAATGTTCTTCAGACCCTAATTGTGAGACCCCCGCTTCAAACAGCATTTGAATTCTAAATTTTATTTCCTGTTTTTATTTTTTTTATTCTAAATAAAAATAACACATTTGGGTTTGAGTCCAGTGAACATAATTTAATATCTGACTTCAAGACAGTTGTGATGCCTCTGTGAGCAACACGTCTAGACAGGCAGGTGATTTTTTTTTTTTCCTGAACAGAAACAAAAGCTTTCCTCAAGAAACAAAGGGAGGGATGAGTTAGGAATCTGTGGTCCATCCCAGGACTTCTGAAATCTATGGTAAAACTTCGAAGCTTTGAATAGCACTTGAGTCCTAAAGCACAACTGCATGCAAAGACAGTGAAAGGTATGCCTGTCCCGAAATCACAGCCCTACCCCACTACTTCTAGATGCCTGTCAGGTAAATCGAGGATACGAGCGCCTGTTAGGCACCGTGTTCAGGCAAACAGAATAGGCAGCAGTTGCGCAGTTCTCAAATGCAATTAACGAACAGAAATGAAGCAGAACTTTCTGAATAGTCAGAAACCGCATGACTGTTTAACACAGCAATGAGATTTCATGCTTTTATACGCAAGATTTATAGCAATTTTAATGTTTCTAGTGACACTCCGTGTTAAATGTTACAGGATATAATAAAAGTTGAATCGGAACCTAATCATGTAATTCATCAAAAGAAATTGCTTTTTTGCACTCTGTCCTTGCTTTCATATTAGAGGAACTAAGGGCACAATTTGAAACTCCTACAGAAAATGTATTCTCGATTTTGTTTGTATAATTTTGAGTGTAGCTTGCAGCTTAATTAAAAACTGTGATTTTCAGTAGCTTTTGTTTGTAACGTCTTTTGCTCATCTTACATCTCATTTATGCAAGGTTGCAGGCTGCCTCTGGCGACAGACTCGGGAGGAAATGCTGTTCTTTCGGGAGTTTGGTTTGCAGTAGTAAGGCAATGCAGTGTTCAGCTGAGGTTCAAAATAAGGTCTCACAGTCTTCAATACCGTGTTTTATCAGGTAATTATTCTTATTTTTAAGTTGTAAACATTTGATGACTTTCTCCTGTTTATTAATCAAAATGGGGAATTAACCCAATCTGCTGGTTTGAACTGGTAGTTGAGAAGCAAACCATACAGGACCCGCAGCTAATCAGACCCTTTCTTATTAAGCACTGAAAAGGTAGCAGACAGAACAGATTACAGATAAACCTTCAGTAATCTCTGAAGGCTGTCAGGTACCTGACATGGCAAAAATATTCAAAGCAACCTAATTAAAACTGTGAAACTTCCTATTTTTACTACTTAAAAAATTAAGAGTGTGGGTAAACTACAAACCAACTTCTGAGATTAAATATTCAAATTACTATATTGATTTTCATATAAACATATTGATGGAAAATTATAACAACTGGAAAATGAAGCTGACTCAGCTTTAAGGAGCAAACACTCCAGAAGCTTGCTATCAATTCAAACCACCATCATACGGTCTTTATATCAATTTCCACTTCATCATCTTGAATCAATTACTATAGCAGCCTTAGTTTCAGCCAAAACCAATCAACAGTTCAATCACAGAATCAATTAGTTCAGCTGCTACCAGAGTTACTAAGGTAAAACAACAGGTACATTTCATTTGCTGTTTTTTTTGTCTCTCTCAGAGCTCACTTATATTTTCAGATTTGTTTTAGCAAGATATAACTGGATCAAGAAATCATAACGCACAGTGTACACAATGCATTGACTGAGTAAGTCTTCAGCTTTACGATATAACCCCAATGGAACATAGCCAATTCTGTAGACACTGTGTTGCACTACTGCACACAAAAGTGTCAATCTTTCTTCAGAAAAATTGATCACGTTTTTATTATATATTTGGTTTTTCTTACTCAGTGTATGTTTACCCAATATTTCAGTTAACCACTTATCTGCCTAGGGCATACTTTTTCTTTCTCAGTCCAGTGCCACAGTGACAGATACTGGATAGTTGTGTTCCAGATTAGGAAACTTCAAATTTTTCAAAGTACGTTTTAAAATGTTGAAAGTACCCTGGCAATAGAAACATGAAAGGAATAATCTTAACTTTTTAAACTATTATGTTTAATAATGTTGCATAATGTGCAGACACTTCCACTCCTCTATTAATATTGCACTTATTCCAATAACCTGTGAAATAAAACAGTTTTTCTGAACCTGTTCCTTAGAGCTCTGCTTGCAATTAATCAAGCAACCTCTTCAGAGTTTCAAACTCAAGTTTTAACCTTCTATTGTTCCCACTGTTCAGAAAATAAAACTCCCATTTTGAACATATGCCCAGAGCTAGTGTTAGAAGAAAGCATGAGACATACATATGTACCCTCAAATGCAAATAAAATGGTGACTGTATCACTTGCAAACTATGTGTATATAATGAATCTACTTTAAATGGTATAAGGAGAAACTGTCATAACGCTTAACAAATTTTTAAAATATATACACAAAAGATATTGATAAAACTTTTGAGTGAAGAACGAAGAGAAAAAGGTATTTTAGCACAGTATTGTTGCAGAAATGAACTGTTCTGCTGTTCAGCTCCAAAAACGTGCACAATACCAGGTTCAAGTCTAACTTTGTGCAAGGTATTGGGACACTTTCCTTCTGCCACCGAAGCCTGAATTATTGTTTAATATGAAAGTATCGTAAATTGATGATGAAGAACACCTTATGTGAATACTGTTTTTGGATATGTGCAAAGCTAAATGACAGTCTTCATTCTAAAGCCCAAATGCATCTGGGCACACAAAAAACCTTACTGCAATTGACTTGACTCAATTCCTGAAGCAGACAATGGGACATATTTAGTTATTTCTTTTGCAAAACAGTCTCTGTATTTATTTTTTTTATTTCTCTCTCTTTTTTTTCTTTCTCTTGCTGTTTATGTGTAACTTGAACATTTTGAAATCCTACCCTAAAGGCATGCAATCAGCAGAGTTTTTCCACAGATTTGATGAGAGCTTGGAACAGAAATCGGTTAGATGCATTCTTCAGTATGGGAGAAGTATATTCAGAAGCTGGAGTGAAGTCTAATTGAAGACAGGGATATTTTTCTGTCTACTCAGTTTTGTCAATGGGATCACCTTGACCTTTGGTAGGTTGCTTTCCCAAGCATGTTAAAGGTAATCTACGAAGGCCAGTAATAGTACTGATTTTGTTTCTTAGTTTTTAATGATGGATAAACAGGCTGAGCATATTTTTATTTTTAATTCTCAGTGTTATAATCTGTTTGTTTATTATCAGAATTTACTAGGAAAAACTGAACATCAGTTATTAATTTAATGTATTTTTCTAATTAATTACAGTTTTGAAGTCAAAGGTATTAACTTACACTACATCATGCTGTTGTTTTTCTTCCTTTTTTTTAATGATGAATGAAACAGTAGAAAAAAAATATTGGCAGTCATCTGACCTGGAATTCAGGAAGCATTAGTATTCAACTCCCCAAATTATGTTTGCTCATTTACCATTGCACAGTGGCAGAGACATGCTAACGTCATAGTCTTTTTGGACCTATATATCCTCTGAAAGGAATGTGTTATGTATTTGGACTGAGATTAGGAAATTCATTCTGCTTCTGTGCTGGTCTACCAAAATAAGCAACTTGAAAGGAAACCAGTCTTGTCCTTTACATAGTAATTTCCTTTAGCCAGCACCTGACTAGAACATACTACTACAGCTAAACATTAGCAGCCTAGAGTGAATGACAGTAAAGCAACTTTTGCAAGTGCTAGTCTCTCCATGCCGCTTCAGGTATGGCATCCTTCAGCTTTTAAGAAAAGGTGGCAGGTGAGTACATATGGGGATCTCAAACAGTGTATCAAGTGTGCAAGAGTGACAGACCTGTTCTGTTCAGTCAGTGTTAACCTGCTTATAAAGAAGGTGAACATCTACTTTAGTTCTGAAGTGATAATCCAAAATTTCTGCTGAGGGCAGTGGTGCTAACTGACATCCAAATGCAGAGGGGGGCAATGTTGTCTCCTCTATTGGGTCTTAGACTTTTTAAAAGAGCAGAACTCTGATGGTTACAGAATTATTGACAATGATTAATACACATATAAGGAGAACAGTGATTGTGTTCCTTGATGGCATGAGACAAGACAGTGAGCGAGCTTTTTCTCTTTTTTTTTCCTCGCTTCAAACTTTTCTTCATGACTACAAAATCAATATCTGAAAAATTCATAAAACCTAGCCATATCTAAACCTACTGTGGCCACATGCTCAGAATACTACAGATCACTTTTCTACAACAAAATCTTCCCATACCACAAATAACAATACCACTACACATTAAGCGAAATGGTAATAACCAAGGGAAAGTTTACTTTAATTTTCCTTTGGTTTTCTTTCCTTTTGGGAGAGAAAACTCCTCCTTTATTAGAATTGCAGAGACAGTTGATAGCTTTAAGTGATAGTGATATTGCTTCTAGTTACAGTGTAAATCATAATATGCTCTCAGTCACACATCTATTTATCAGCTCTTAGAATTAATCCTCTTATTAAAAAAGATCCTCAAGGATTATGGAATATAGTGAGTTAATGTATGACTTTTCCATTATCCTGGTCCAAATCTAGAATAACAGATGTAATAAAAAGAGTTTCAGCATTCACCATTACATGGTTTTATCTACCCCACTGAAGATCGTGATGCTTCATGGTGTCTTTACTCGGAAGAGGTCCGGGACCGCTACAGTCCTAGGCTTTTTTACTAAGCAGCACTGGGATGGAAAACAGGAGGGGTGGGGTAGACTTTTTCTTAGAAAGGGGTTTAGGCAACTGTTATAAGACTGAGCACACCCCAGCCTTGAAACAAGAGATAAAAATGTTGGGCAAATAGAGAATGGGGATTTCTTAGGAAAGTCACAAGCTGCTCTGTGAGCTGCTCAAGTGCACTCATTTGCAGAGCAGTGGTTGAGCTTAATGACGTTCAGGGATAGTCATATGAAAGGTTTTTGGTGTGACAGGTTTGACAAATGAACGCTGAATACTTGATGATGATAGCTTAGGTGGATTCATTTCAGAGCATATGTTTGAAAAGCCTTTGAGTTCCTTTAAAGATTACTTATACCTACCAGACTACTTTGTATCAATACCAGAGACGAGGGAGTGGGCGTGAAGAATCAGAAAGGAAGGTCAAACTTTGCCAATTATTCTTCCTAGTAAGAGCAGAGTCTGTCTTAGCATGCACAAACAAGATTGTCACTGGAGTGTCTGGATGGGATTACTGTTGACTATGAACTTGGAAACCATAACTTCACTGTGTTAATAGGGATTGGGATCCTATTGTAACAGATACCACTTGTATAGGTGAAACAGCGTGAAGAGAAATCCTGTTCCACACAGCTAACAGACTCAATACACCAACTAGACAAAAGCCATCATCCATCTTTTAGAGAGAGAAATCACAGCATTTCCACCTACAGATCATCTTCACCTAGATTTTAGGTCCTATTACTTTTGTTTTAGAGTGTTAACTACAAGCATGGGTGGTGAACAGCGTGATCATGTCAGCACACTGGAAGTGCCTACCAAGCAATGACCAGTTTTACCCTCTCAGGTAACAGCAACACAAGTTTTGGAGCTGGCCTGAAGTTATCTGCACATGGTTGCACAGGATCTGTGGCAGAGCTAGAAGTCAAAGCTAAAGCTCTGGCATTCCCACCCAGCATCCTGAATGGGAAATGTCCCCCCAGCAGAGCTGTTGTCCTATTACAGTGACATAAACCCCTTGAACAGAAGGGATGACAAGGAGCCTATGGGGGGGGTTATGTGATGCAAAGCACCGAGACATTTCCAACTGAGATAATGGGACCGAGTGCTGGTATATTTGTGAATGAGTGAGTGGGAGTTTGCGTGGTTGAGGAACAGATTGTTTCAATGAGAGCACACTGCTCCGAAATCTAAACCATCTGCATTTAACAGTTACTGTGTAAGCTCTTTGGAGCAAAGATGAATGGCTGGATGGTGAAGTGACTAGGGGTCCCGTAAGTTTTTCCAATACAAATAAGTATCCTTTAGTTTAGGCCATGCACTAACACTTAATTGAAATATCAGTGAGGAGTAAATGAAAGAGCACTTTTAGTAGGCCAGGCTATATAGAATATGTTCTGATAAAAGGTTATGCGTAGCAAGTATCAAAATATCCTCTATATATTCAGATAAACTAACTTTATAGTAATTCTTGCTCATTTTTTATAAACAAAGCTACTTTCCAGGTAATATTTAAGAAAGAAAAACTAGAATGGAAGAAAAAAAATATATATATAATATTTTGGTTGGATTTCTTGTTTGATTTTAGCCATCACAGTACCAGAACCTTACAGATAATATTTTATGAATTCAATATGCATTTATTCTTGGTATGCAAGCTCTAAGACCATTATTTTGCAATCTGTGTATAGATCATTGCATAAATTAAGTGATTTTCTGCTTGAAATTTGATTCCATAATAGCAATCCCTATTGGCATTAACCTCAGCCATACATTATCTTCCTGGAAAGCTGACCTTTATTTTCTAATAAATCATCATGGGATGTAAGTCTAGCAGTTGTTTTGTTTGCTCTTTTAATTAAGAGGTTTTGATTCAAAGTAAGAAACAGTAATAGGCTTATATCAGAAATGCATCCATTACTTTATGGACAAGAAGTAAGATTTGAAGAAGTTAAAAAAAAGTGTCCTGTTTTCGACTGAAATAGAGTTAATTTTCTTTCTAGTAGCTGTATAGTGCTGTGTTTTGGATGTAGGATGAGACTCCTGTTGATAACACACTGATGGTTTAGTTGTTGCCAAGCAGTTAAGAACTTTTCAGCTTCTCACACTGCCCTGCCAATGAAAAGGCAGAGGGTGCCCAAGAAGCTGGGAGGGGACATGATACAGCTGACCCAAACTGGCCAAAGGTATATTCCATACCATATGACATCACACTCTGTATCTAACTGGGTGTGGGCTGAGAGGCAGTTTGTCTCTGGAACCAGCTGCGTATCGGTTTCGGTTGGTGAGCAGTTGTGCTGTGCAACACTTGTTTCATATATTCTAGTGTTAGTGTGAGTGTTAGTATGAGTATTAGTAATAGTATTAGTATTGTTATTTTCTTCCTTTTCTGTCCTATTAAACTGTCTTTATCTCAACCTCACAAGTTTTACCTTTTTTTTTTTATTTTTCTGTTCTCTCTCTCATCCCACTGTGGGGGAGTGAGCAAATGACTATGTGGTTGTTTTAGCCACCTGCTGGGTTAAACCATGGCACAAAGAAAAGTGCTTATTTTAATGAGAATGGATCAAACCCTAATATCAAATTATCTAATGAGAGAAGTCCTACCAAAGTAAATAACTGATTTTCTTTGGATTAATTAAATATTGCTGCATCAGAGCCTGGAGAATAACTGCAGCCAGTAACTATAGATGCTGTAATTGGCTCAACTGTGAAAGATTCAGGAGAAGAAATGCTATTTTATGTTTTGGAGCTGAACTATTGTCATCTTTCCCCAGTTACATGCATAGAGAGATCTGTGCAAGCAGAGAGATCAGGTGACTGACACATAGACCTTTCCTCAAACGGCAGGGGAGATGGTTCTTGGCCCTTCTGACATCCAGACTCTTGCACTGCTCACTTCTTTTTTTGTTCCACTCTGTAGATTTTTAGTCCAATGAAAATACTCTTACATGTTGAGTTTGGTTGCAATACAAGACCATGAAATAAAAGAAATGTGCTGTTATCTTACAAGATGTTTTCTGCTCCTTTGTTTGGAGATGCTGCCAATCTTATCAAAAAAAGGAAAAAGTAAAAAAGATTAATATCTCCCCAGATGGATTGCTTTCCCTTCTGTCTTATTTTCAATTCATACTTTTCCTGTAATGAAAGGTATTCAGTTCCTTCCTCTTCCAATGATGTTCTATGTTTGTTTTAGATTTAGTTAGTTATTATCAAAAACCCCCTGAAAATTACATCCTGTGATTTGATAGCAGTTAATCAAGACTTTGTGCATTCCTGCCCTTTTCTCAAAATGTTAGTCAGCTCATCAAACTTGGACAAAATCAATCTGGATGTGGTCATGCCATCTTCAGCTGATTAGTTCTGTCTTCTGCTTCCTGCACTGGAGCTTCCCAGGAAGCTTAGCAGTCCTGAGGATCATTGCTTGCTTCCTCCATGCCAAGAGAAAGATGAGATTCACCATCCATCTAAAGTGCTGGGTAGACATGAAAACCTCAGAGATTCAAAAGATAAAAACTTTTAAACATTTTTTGTGCTGAAAAAATGCCAGTATCTCAGAGCTGCAAAACAGCACTAAAAATGTGAAAAAAAAATGAGAGAACTCTACTCCTTTCATACTGTAGAACAAACAGGTCTAGAATAAGTGTGTATATAACAGATATATCAGGACTGATGGGAGTTTCTAAATCATTTGTACACTGTCAGCACGGATGAAGTAGACATGCAGCTGGTTTGGAGGCAAGCATGGGCTGGCAAGTGAATGATGCACTGAATCATCTTCACTGAGAAGAATTATTGCAAATAAGTTGAGCCAAAAGCTTGAAAGATATACAGTCGTGGTAGTCCCTGTATGACCAAGTCCACCCATCTTGTTGCTTTCTATGGTCATTAGTCTACATGAAGAAGTGGCTCAGCTCAGAGGATCGTCAAGACTTTTTTTTCTGTGGTGCAGGTCTTCCCAGCTCTTTTTGTCGTGCCTGGAAATTATAGTGCTTCTTTGTTTCCCAGTCTTCCTAATTATGGAGGAAAGACCTCTTTCACTACAGAACAAGGCTACTGTTTGATTAAATGCCTTGAGTTTGGAAGAAAAGATTCCAGGAATTACATTCTTCTGTATATAGGATAAGGCGTTTTTTTTGGGTTTGGGTGGGTTTTTTCCTTTCTTTTCTTTTTGTAAATAAGAAACATGAAATAAAAACATTCACAGCAAATGTAACCAGAACACAGAGTACCACATTCTGAAATATCATCATAGTTTCAAAAAGCACGCAATAATAATGTTGCATAATTTCATTTCTTGATGCTGAGTCAGTTGCTGTCCTCTTGTATAGGGAAGAACTAGATACATCTCTTTTTTTTTAATTAATTTTACTCTCGAAGCACTGTCATCCACAGACCAGAGTCACACAACACTAGATGCTTTAAAAACTGCAGATTGTTTACAGTACTGTTTTTGTATACAAATAAGCTAAATTAAGGTCTCATTTTAAGTCTTTAACAATGAAAAATGATGTGATAATTTTAGCAGGCTTCTTCAGGGACTTAATTTTACTAATCTTTGTCTTTGTTGCAAGCCGGAGACATTCTATGAGGCATACCATTTTTTATTTGTAGAAATGAGAATCAGCTAGAAAAGGGCTGGAAAACCCTTTATAAATTTTAAGGGAAGAGTTACTTGAGCTTTAAGGCATTTGAGTGAGGCTAGCCTTACAGTCTAACTGGAATCTCTTCATTCAGAAGAACTAATACAAATAAGTTGAGAAGTTTTACAGTCTCGGAAGTTTTACAGTCATGGAAGTGCCTGTATAACCAAGTCCACTTATCATGTTGCTTTCTGTGGTCATTACATTAGTCCACATAACAAATTGGTTCAGCTCAAAGGAGTCTTCAGAGTGTTTAATGTCACACCACCAAAGGAATCAATTACTTGATGCAGAATCTAGATGGATTGCTGTCATTCCTGGTATCTACTAAGTAAATGTGCTTGAAAAAATATCTTGTCAAAAACACAACATAAACTGAAATGTAGATGAAAATGCTTCAGATTTCTTTTAATCTTTGAGATTTGTGTGTGTGATTCTGTTTGAGGGAATTTAATAAGGTCACTCAAGATAAAGTCTGCATCTCTATCTTGTGAAATAGCTCTCTATGCCGTTGTTCTTCTAATTGTTACTGGATTTGAGTGAGGGGAGCTCACATTGGTCTAGATAATTGAGTAACAGGCAATCATTGCTTTGGGGCTTATCTCATGCTTTAAGGTGGACATGACCAAGGAATTTGTTCATTCAGTTATAAACAACTGTTTCATATTTACATACATTTTCCTTTTAGGAAAGGTACAATCATGTTTTCTGTCCTTTTTTTCTTCTCTGAAGAGAGAGAATGACCTCCTTTTTCTTCCTGGGCACGGGTAAGATGTACTCCCTGCAAGTGCTTCCATAACGGCTAAAAGATTAAAATATCATTTAGATATCAATGACATTAGGTCACTGAGAAGGAGAGGCTTCTGACAGGGATTTACTTTTCATTAAAAAGATCTTCATGAGCTATTGTAGAAGAGCCTTGATCCCAGACAGTGTATTTTATGTAACATCCTCCTTCGTGGGAACTAGCTGGTGACCTCTCTGACCTCAAAGCTATCCTCAGGGCTCGGGGGCTTTGGTCAGGCTTGTTTTTCTCTGCAAATTTCCAAATGCTCCCTACAGTCAGTATTAGCTCCCGAGATCTTTAGAACACAGAAAATTACTCTTATTTGTTGCTACAATTGATTAGTCTGTAGCCTGAGACATTTTTATTAGTGCTTTTCTCCTGTGCACTTGCTGGTAGCACTTCAGGTCTTGGTCATTAAGAAAATTAGGTAGTGTATCTGCTACTGCTGTTACCTGATACCCTTACCCAAAGTCCTAAGGCCAAGGGAGGAGTATTCTTCCATTAAACTAGCCATCCTTTATTTTCATGTACTACAAAAATTCAGAAACCAACACCAATGCACGTGCATGCAGATCAGCATGAATCAAAAGGCAGTATTTTGCCCTAGCATATCCACTTTCCATTTTCCTTAAGGAAGAAGCCAATTCATGTGTACCTGAGGACAAGATAATGGCCTGAACCTTGACTTCCCAACAGAACACTGATAGGCTGAAAAAAAATAATTTTCCATCTGCTGAGTGAAGAGAGAAGCAGCCTACCAGCTACCATACAAGTTGAAGGCTATCCACCCTGACCTCTGCTCATGTCCAGGAGGGTTGTGAGGTCCTTTCTGTTTCCAGCAGCCTGGCATTTTATAGCATTGGCCCACAAAGTAAATGAGATGACTGTAGTGCTTATCACCACTGAAATAAAGTGCAAAAAACCAGCACAGAGCCATTGAAGTACTTGGTAAGCTCTAGCACCTGCAAGACCCATTTTATGAAACCTCTTTGTCTGAAAGTTACTTATTTAGATCGCAGTACAGGATATTTGTCTTCAGACTAGTCTGTAAAATGTCTTCACAGACTGTCAGTACCATATCACAAAATAATAAATTTGAATTTTACTTATGTGGGCCCAAACCATCATTCTGCCTACTTGGCTTTTTTACTCCATGCCTCTTCGCTTGATTCCAAATTTATACAGTTCATCTCTCCTTGTTGATCAAACCAGATCCTAACATGAACTAGGGAGGTCCAAATGTATTTGCTATTTAGTTTCCAACAACTGTTATAGCCTTTATGAGAAATGCAATACTGTCTTATTAAAGCTGTCATGGTTTAACGCTAGCTGGCAGCTAAGCACCCCATAGCCACTCACTCACTCCTCCTCCCCAAGTGGGATGGGAAGGACAATCAAAAAAAAAAGGTGAAGCTCATGAGTTGAGACAGAGACAGTTTAATAAGACAGCAAAGGAAGAAAAAATGATGATGATGATGAAAATAATAATAATAATGATAAAAGAATACACAAAATGAGTGATGCACAAAGCAATTGCTCACCACTTGTTGAACGAGGCCCAGCCTGTTCCTGAGCAGTGATCACACCCCCAGCCACCTTCCTCCAAGTTTATATATTGAGCATGACGTCATATGGCATGTAATATCCCTTTGGCCAGTTCGAGTCAGCTGTCCTGCCCATGTCCCCTTCCAGCTTCTTGTGCACCCCCAGCTTTCTTGCTGGCAAGGCAGTATAAGAAACTGAAAATTCCTTGACTTGGTAAAAATTGCTTAGCAACAACCAAAACATCAGTGTGTAATCATCAACACTGCTCTCATCCCAAATCCTAAACACAGCACTACACCAGCTGCTAGGAAGAAAATAAACTCTATTCTAGCTGTAACCAGGACAACCTTATCCTATATTTTCATCAACCATCTTTTTTGGCTGGAACAGAAACAGGAAGATAAGACTCTTGGAGTATTTAAATCAGTGTTTTACTGACCATCAAAGACACTAGCTGCAGAACAATCAGTAATTAGCTCACATATCTCACTCCATGCAAGAAAAGCTAGCTGTGCATGACAAAAGTGAACAGTATAACTGTTTAAGCTTTGAACTGGATCTGCTGAGACATGTCTGGTGCTCTTGGTCAAAGTACTTCTGGTTTAGGATTCAGCACCCTTATCCTAGCATCACCCAAAATAAGCAGGTCACCACTGTAGAATTATGCAGATGCATTCAGTAATATAAAGTCTTTTGCTAACTTTCAATTGCATGATAATTATTCTTAAAATACACAAGAAATTGTATGAGTACCAATGCTACCTCATTTAGTTTGAGGTTGAGAAGTACAAGAGCAAAGGTTCTCACTTAGATCAAATCAGAAGGGAGGGAGAAGTTCATCTTTATTACAGGCACTTATGAGACAATTTTCTCCTGTCTTTTACTGTGCCTGCTAGTCTTCCCAACTCCTCCCCAGTGAGGGAGCTGGATGCAGCATGGCTGATGTAAGTGCGAGAGAAATAATCTTCACCAGTGCTGCTTCCCTGTCTCCTCTGGGTGTTCCTATGACTGTGTTGCAGTGAGGAAGGTATCTCAAAGCTTCCTTAATTCTTAAGTCAGGTCCCTGAGTACTGGGGTAACTCTAGACTTTTCTTATTATTTTCAAAGAGAGAAGCTTAGAAGGAAACCTTAAAATTCATAAAGCGCCCTATGCCAGTACTGGGCGAGTACTAGTTCAGGAACTTCCAATGCTTTCTATGTAGGTGAATCACCATGTCGTGTATTGCCTATGGCAATTCTAAAAAATTAACCTAGAAAGGTTTGGAGAAAGTGATGACAGCTCTTTTACATGTTCTGTAACCTCCACATGTCTTGTCTTTCAGTTTGCTCCTACAATATTTCTGGATTCAGGTGTATGGCCCAATTCTATGTGCTGGCACTATTTACCTTGTACCTCAGCCTACAAAGACCTGTTCCACTTACACAAGTGCTAATGAATTTGGCTTTGACAGAATCATGCTGTCATGGACAAGAACTGGGGGAAATGATGAAATATACATAGGAAACTCCACACCATTTCCAATTTTCATTTTCACACACTTCCTCAAAGGAAAAGTTTCCATTGGAAATTCATAGTAAAAAATGAACTTTTGGAAGAGTGAAGGCATTTCTGCTAAAATATGTATTTTTTAGAACAACTGTGGATCAAGCTAGCTCAGTGATGCATTCTTATGAGACAGATAGTGCATGACTTCATGAAGCAGTTTACTTCTTTAGAAATACTGGCTGAACTATTTTCTGGATATTGATTACTGATCAAACAATCTGCAAAAGAATTGGATTTAAGTGGTGAAACAAGTACAAAGCTACAGCCTTGCTTTTTTTTCAGTTTCTAGAATGGCTGTTGTTAGTTATCACATGTTTTTAGAAATTATATACAACCATAATAACAAAACAATAACATAAACTGAGCAAAAATTATGGGCAGTATTATGGTGTGTTAGCCTGAGATTTTATCACACCTACAGTTTAGCAGTTTCTTTTTTTTCAAAGACCAGGTAAAGTCTCCACCAGAATGCAGGCCACAGCCTTGTGTCTGTAAATCAAAGTTTGTCTGCTAGGAAGGTGAGGAAGAATTGGGCATCCGAGTGGCAGAAACCAGAGCACAGCACATGACAAAGAGCAGGGAGCAACAACACAAGCCAGTGCGGCAAAGAAGAAAGGAAGGATTATGCTGGCCATAAGCAGATGGTCTACACTTGCCTCTTTTATCAGATTCATAAATCTGGGTCCAAAACGCCACGGCTTGTGTCTGTGACACTGCAGGGAGCTGACAGTCATTTGGGAGGCACGCTGGGAGGCCACTGCTACCATGTAAACAGCATCGTACATCAGAGCTGCTTCAGTCTGCAAGAAAAAACAGAAAGGCTTTCTTTAGTGTACGACTTTGTGCCCGCTCCCTGCTTTTGTCCACTGAGAACCATTCCCTCGGGCTACTGTTATGGAAAAGGCCGCTACTAGGCTCTCCACAGAAATCTCAGGTACAAAAAAATCCATTTTTAGCAGCTTATACTAATTTCAGAGTATTTTCAGGTGAGTATTGGGAAGAAAACTACATTGGATAGCTACAGGAAGAGAAGGGTTGGTGGGTCCAGAGCAGGAAGGAGCACACAGGTAGCTCTGTGGTATGGAGAGGAGTTTTAAGCAGCGCAGGTCTCATCCTCCAGGCATGTCTTAGGGCCAAGCACTTTGCATTACCCAGTCTTCTACAGTTTCCTTATGGGATTTGCCAAAGACTTTCACCACCCCGAGGTGTGTCATTAGAAAGCACCATGCAGGTGCTTAAGCCAGTCTCTGCCCAGCCTGCAGCTTGGTGTGGTATGGTGGCATGTGGGAGGGCTGCCCACGTGAGGCCCATGGTAGCTCACCATTGCCGCTCTTCTCACGGTGCTTGTGCTTGCTTTATTCCCCAAGGGGTAGGCAGGCCCTGCTTGCCAGGGAAATCAATCCCACCAAGCACCTTGTAGGTATCCCACTGGCCAGGTATCTACTGTCTCTAAGTGTGTACTGCCCTCAAGGATCTTCACTTTTGGCACAGATGTGTGAAATGGCGCCACCGAATGTGGCCGGGGCTGTTCCCCTGCCATACCTCCCGTGCTGTCTTAGAGACAGGTGAACGGTCCCTTCGAGGTGCCTTTTTTTTTGGATGATGAAGTTGGACTTCTACATTTAACTTCTGTCTGTCTAAGGATGGATGGATATAGCCCTTAGACACCTAGATATTACTAAAACTACTGGATGCTGGGTGTGCATCTGTGTTTCTTTTGACAATGAGTTTACTGGCATGAAAACATGCGCAGTAAGCCTCAAACTGAGATTGTACACCCTGTCACCCTTTATCATTGGGAAGTTTTGGAAAAATTCACCTTCACCTTCACTCCGCTTCAGTGCTGTCATGTGTGAGGTGGGAATAGCCATGCTTCACTTAATGCACAGGGATGTTGTAAAAATGAAGTGTTTACCTTTCTTGTAAATCTACTAAATAATTAAATAGGTGCTTTAAAAAACAGCACTGACTCTACAGATGAGAAACTGGTCTTATTTATATGAACTGCAAAGCTAAGCCACTTTTTATTCTTTTCCCATGCAATTCCTTTGGGAAATAAATAGATTTGATTCTTTGTCTGTTTCATTTACCTAAGTAAATTACAACAGCATCATTCTCAGCATTGGAGGGTTTTGCTGGCAATCAAATGTGATCTAAATTTATCAACTAATCTTAATATACGGCAGATGAGGAATCGTACTTGACATACTAGTCAGGATCTGCCCAAAACAATGCTCCCACAACCAGAGCAAATTGAAAACATTATAAATGGTGAGGCAAGGAGGAGGAGACAGTAACAGCTGTTCTCAGTGACGAGTGATTTAAAACAGATCCTTATTCTAAGTGGATGTAGAGACTAAGGGCCAGATCCAAAATCCCTCAAAATCAATGGAAAGATTCCCATCAATGTCAGCGAATTTCAGATTGTTTTTTGTGTTAGACTGGGACACATGCATTCAGGATTGAATTTTGCAGGAACACTGGAGTCCCAGTCTGTCCATGTCTCAGGCCTAGAGACTCTGGAGACCTGGCAAAAATGCTTTAGTGCATACCTAACTTTGCACTCCTACCTGGGATCACCGATGCTTTTACTTGATAACATGGTGCATCCCGCACTGTTTGTATGTTGGCAGCATTGCCAGACTTGGCTGTTTGAATCTAGTGCCTGTGCAACTTGTTACTCATCCATCCTGCCGTGCAGCAGCTGGGAGGTTGTATTACCTCCTTTAGCTTTTAATTTTCCCCTTGCTGTTGCTCTGTCTTAGGGCTTCAGGTGACAAAAGGTCACCTCATATTCTGAAGCAAACCACCTTATATTGATGTCTGTACTTGTGCATAAAAAGAAAGGGACTAAGAATTAGTCCTGAAACTTGTCTTTCTGATTTTAACTTTTTTTTTTCAAATTATTGCAAAGAAACCCAAAGATCTCATTATAACAACTATGCCTCTGTGTGCAATTTGGGCATAAAGTGGGACGTGAACTCAAAACTGTCTTTGTCATGCCCTGCTGGCTTCTCACAACCTAGCCATCAAGGCAAACAATATAGCGTGAACCAGAAGGGAGAAATCCTGCGTTAACAATGGTACATGTAATCCTGATCTCCTTATACTGTGCAGCTTGTCATGGCCTTATTGTCTAACGAAATATAGCAGTATTGCAGCTCTACATCACACTGCATAAGCAGCACTTGCTATGAATATTTACATGATCACAGCCAACTAGAAAGATGCTTTCCTTGGTGCTCATGCTGTTTCAGAGCATCAACGACAGTAAGAGATTATAGAGATGCAAAGGAGAGGATAAGAGTCTAGTAAGAACATTGTTTTTCCTAGTTTTACAGTTGGGTGAATGAAGATGAATAGTTACCCTTGCAGGTCACATCAGAAGTTCCCAGAGGCTTTCTCAGGGAGCTTTCTCCCCTGCTTTGCATACGAGTGAGCACAGTGGCACTGCCCAAACAAGCAACATTTTTTTTTGAAACGCTAGAGATAGCACACATAATGCATTTCTCTTCAGGACATTAGGATGTTTCAAATTTTTCCCTGCAATCATCTGCAATAAAGTCTATTTCATATCACTTCGAACTTCACTCAGTACATGGGACACATTATCTTATATTGCAAAAAGATGGCAACCCTTCACCCGGCAAAACTGAATGGAGTCACGCTGTCCAAGTAATTGTTCCTGTTCTTTCCTTTGCTTCTTCGGGGAGTGGTAGGGAGGAAATCCTAATTTCCTGGCTTGATGATACCTTTCATTTATCTTTAAATTATATCTTAAAAGCCAGAGTTGCTGTAGATGATGGAAATGAAGAGAGAGGGCACTTTTCCAATTTAAAAATGCTATTACCTGTCCACGTGTACAATATCTTTCCCTGCAGGTTATAAATCATATACCTACTCTGAAAGTTTTTATTTCCTGCTATGTTCTTCACTCCATCCAGAACATTATTAGAGAAATGAGGCAGAAGTATACACGTTTGACCACAATGAGATGAATGATGTTAGCTGGATGGCACCGTGACGGAGAATTGTCGCTCGTCTCTAGAGCTGCTCAGCAGTGGTTTGTCACACAGGTAAGTACAACATCGGTTCGTGAGCCAAATGCACTTTTGGGTAGAAGCAGGCCAAAGGAAGTCTGTTTTGGGGATGCTGCTTCAGCATCTGCATTGTGAAGTAAAGCAGTAATGGGATCGGTTCACATCTGCTAGAGCAGCGGTGCGAAGCACACTGTAGACACCACTGCATCACTGTGGTTGTTCACTTACTGTCATCATGCCATCGAGGAGGCCAGTCTCTGGTTTCGGTGGTGCCTGTAGACGCTCCATTGACCATTTCTCAATGACCGATGAAACTTGTGGATTCTCGATGTTGAGCAGGCGAAAGCCTGTCATATTTACTCCGCTGTATCTGTAGGGTTCCAGGTCTAATGCAAATAGATCCTATATCACCGTTAAGAAAACAAACAAAACCAGATGTAGTATTTTTAAAGCAAAATGTTCGGAAGGTACAATTAGACCAAAATTGAATTTCGTTTTCAATCCAAAGCTCCAGTGCTGGGTTTCTTTTTTTTTTTCCCCTCTGAACACTCTACTTGCCCTCAAAGTCTAGTCATGATTGCTTCAGTTATAAATCTGAATAAACCAAAGCTGTGCGAAATTTATGACAAACGACATATCTGCTTTGTTGGAATGTAAAAATCAGTTCCCCACAACAACACTATTTCGCACCCAACCTGCATAGCAGTATGTAATTTTAATTTATAGTAGTCCTCTAACAGTGTTACAGCTCTGACAAACCAACATGAAGAATTAGCCATCCAATGTCAAGCTTATTTCTCAACTCAGGGAAGGAAAATTCCAAGAGATGTGAAGAGCGATACACTTTCACCACTTCTGAATCCCATTTTTCTCCTGCCTTGCCTCCTTCAGGTGTCTGGCTGCCAGTATGTCTGATGGACATGTCAGGCACAGTCAGCCCACGCGCTTCAGTGCTCGGCGTTTACAGGGCAGGAAAACAATGGATATTCTAAGTGGTATAATTGTGTGGCACGCTCCACAGCTGTATTTATCAGGCAGTGGAAATATGATAACTGCTTTTCAAAGCCTGAAGGCTGTTTTTCAAAACAACTTTTTGCTGATCCCTGCAGGCCAGTAAAATGACAAATGCGTTGGTCATGGTTTAATACCACAGTAACCATCAAAATGTCAACATTTACAATACCACAACCCTGAGATACCACCAGCAGTGCTTACTGCTTGTTCTAATATGTGCTCTATACTATCTCATGCATACTGTTGTTGTTGGTTACCACTTTGTTAGATTCACTGGTATTGTAAAAAACTGTATGTTCCACAGTAAATCAAAAATATTCACATTTTTCTTGATGTTAAAATGGCCACAAAAAGAACTATTTCAAGCTACTGCTTCAAGTTCCAAACAGCTAGAGAGTCTTTTCGGACTAATGAATTGATTATTGGATTCAAAATGATTTTTCATTTCCACATAAAATTTTATATGTAAAGGAAAGAAAAAATAAGCTGATGCATATGAACAGACATAATCCATCCCTCTAGGATTGTTCTAGCAATATTGGTTCTTTGCTGTCTTTCTGATCTACAATGCAAGTGGACCTTAAGCATGGATTGAGATATATTTATATATAGCATATAAGTTAAAATATAGGAAAAATGTGCTGAAATAAGTATAGGTTTGTACCATAGAAGAAAATTTAGGGGTTTTCTTTTACTATAAGATTTCCCAAGTTATTTTATACATATGTGATTTTGTGTTTTGTATTGTGAATAAATTAAACATTTTAGCAATGAACTGCACCACCCGCGGTGCTCACCCTTGGCTCCACTGCAAAGCCATTCATTTAGTATTTTGTTTCACCCTGATCCACCTATACCGATGGCTCCTCCTTAAACGTAATCCTGCAATTAATTTTCATTGCATTGAAGTGTTAGCTGCCCCCACAGATATTGCAAGACAGCTTTCTTGCAGAACCGTGACTCCTGATGTTACTAAGGAATGTTAGTACTCATTCTCCAGGGGCTTCCTTGAATAATGGCCACAAAGATCTCCTAGAAAACATGTAAATTTTTAGTTGTCATTTCTGCAAAAGAGAAAATTCACCCCCAAATCTTTGGTATTCCTTACCAGTGTTGTAAAAAAATAGTGGTAGTATTCGGTCATCATTCCCATGGAGAGAATCTGTTGAAAGAGGTTAAAAGGTGAATGTACTTTACACCAGATGCCTTCAGTGTACTGCCCTGTATTTTGAAAAGCATGGGTTAATCTGGAACAATACACCTGATTACAATAAAACCTACATTTTTCTTCAGTGGCAAAAAAATATCATGATGTATTTAAATTACATTTTTATCACCTCTGCTCAGGAAAGAGATTAAAGATTGCAAAACTTCCAGGACAAGAAAAATGACTAGTGATAATGAGGAACTGATACTTTAAAAGCAAAATTCTTTAGTCTGCAGTTTAGAACCGTTACAAAGGAATTTACTGGCAGACAACAGAATTTGTAGGGAAAAGTGCTTCTGTTAATTTTTTTTTTTCTTTAATTCTGCATTACCATGAGAGAACAAGAACAGTCAGTGAGTGCTCACTGAAGTAAACCAGAAAAACAAAAAGAAAAGACCTTCTGTAAATGCCTTTTGTTCCACCTGGGGAATGCAGGTCTGCAGGAGGTTGTCAAAACAACCGGTATGAAAGGATTTCTGGATTAATTTTCCAGCGTCAGACCTTTTGAAGGCCTGCAAGGTAAGGATGGCATTTAAAGGCGTACTGACTGGCAACCTCAGGCAGAAGAGGAAGAGTTTTTTTCCCCAGCCCTCACGTTGTAGGAAACTTTGAGAGGGATGTTGGTTTTTTTCCCCTCAGCCCCTCTCTAAAAATCACTGGGAATTCTTACATAAAACACCCCTGATGGTGTATAACAGAATTCTCTACAATTTCAGCCCAGCATCACCTACACTGCGTCCACGCACACTATTACCATTTTATCGTCTCTGGGATCTTGTGACGAGGAGGAGGAATTATGAGCTAGGATACTACCGAAGAATTCATTATCATGACAGTAACACAGACAAAGGTTAAATGTTATTCAGTCTTGATCACAGTAACGTAAGCATCTGCTATTAATAGTATTTTAGGACACTTTTAGCAGTGCCTGAGTAGCTGTTTGAAAGACAAGGGGAAATAGTGTGATTTGACTTGCCAAAATTCTCTTTCATGGTAAAAGCCTCTGAAAATCAGTTGTGTGATTGTGTATGGCAATTCCTCACATACAAAAAGAAAAAAAGGAAAAAAATCTAAACTTTCTAAGCTGCAGTAGATAATAAAAACAGCTCAGTGTTAATCACAAACGACCAATCCATTTCCAGCTACTAAAAATCAAGCCGGAAGGCAAGTATTTTATTGAAATGCTCCACTGAATTTACACGTCAAAATTGCCTTTTTTAGTTCTTATTTTATTAATCCTCTTTGATTCCATTTCTTAGATTTATATTATTACCTCTAGAAATGAGCAATCTAGAAATCCTGGAGACTGACGTTCCTTCCCTATTCATGCACAGAAAATGATATATGGGCAATGGAAACTTTTGCTGTTTCCCAGCTGACCTGGCTGGACGCAGTTCTGCTCCCTGGAGGTGCTGGATTTCTGTGTCTAAGGTCCCTGCTATGGGAAGAAGGTGCCAGCCAGGATTTTTATGACACAGGTCTCTTTAGAGCTGAAAGGGTATTGAAACAACCCGATCGCTTCACATGGGGCACATACCATAGGTTATACAAATGTGGTTTGAGCTCAAGTAATCCTCTGTATGCCTGAGTTTATTTGGTCCTCTACAGGATGTCTGCAGTTAGTCCATGGTGTTACAATAGTAAGAAAACACATTCATACTAATAAACGTATATAGGAGGATACAAATACTCAAATTTAAATTATTGATTCATTAGTTTTAATTCTAGTTTGAGATAGAAGAGCTGACATCAAGTCGTTGCACTTCTGTTACCAGAAGATATAAACCGCAATCTGCCTGCATAGAAATAGTAAGACAATGAAGAGCCAGGGTAATGCTAAGCCATATAATGCCTTAAAACACAACTTTACATTAAGTAGACAGATACATCAACTAGAATGATTGTAAAGTGTGGAGCCTGGATGTTTGGGAAGCATTACCTAGCTTGTGCTGCTGCAGCTACACTGGTACTGGGTAACCAGCTAGTTAATCCAAGGTGGCCCAATTATTGCTTTCCTCGCAATACCAAGGGCAGTAGCCTGAGAGGAGTGTTTGCCTCCTGAACACATTTCTGATTAAAACTTTTTATGAGAATATTGATTTCCAAATAATGCGCTATAAACAGAGCTGGCAGGACACACACAAACCTGTGAATAATAATGATTTCAAAAGTCATGTTGCAGGATTATCTTTGGAAAAAAAAAGAACAACAAACAAACAGAACCAAAAGCCCTGAAAACCAAAGGCAGTTGCATGTAAAAAGCAAGGTTCAGCCAGCAATGTGATCTGCCATAACCAAGACACAGGTTCATGACGGCACTTGCTGGAAGGGTGCCATGGGTTTGCCAAGGACCCTGCACCCAAAGGCTCCATGAGAGTTACTCGCGGAAATTCTTCCAAAGAAAGCATTGCAGCAGCCTGGGATCAACACGTCATTTTTGTATTTTCTATATTAACAATTACTCAATTAAGATAGGAAGATACAGACAGCTGGAAGGGAGCTTGTAAGTGGCATACACACATTAACAATGTCCTTGCCTGGTTAAGGAATAAGAGTTGATGTTGGATCTGTCCCAGTGGGCCCTGATCTGCTACTGGGATCTGCTCCCTCACTTAGCATTGGTCACAAGAACATCCTTAACTGGTTGTCTTCCCCTCTAACAGTTGTCAAAGATGATAATTAGTTAACAGTAATATAGCACTTAGACATCACCGTGACTTGTAAAATCTGCAGATTGACCTAAATAAAGTGGGTTTTATTCATGGATCATAAAGACTTTGTAATAACAACTTATTTACATTATAGGGTAACATGTTTGGTAGAGTAAAATTCCCAATGAGTGACGATTTAGTGAAAGTATCAAATGCCCAGTCTGATGGATAGAATTAGGAAAACAGGAGATGAAGACAAGTTAAAGCAAAAGCAAAAGGAATCATAGAATCGTGAAGGTTGGAAAAGACCTCCAAGATAATCTAGTCCAA
>VWZZ01004962.1:0-38747 GCA_013399095.1 Psophia crepitans | reverse complement strand
AGCTTTCCAGCCACCCCACCCCCAGTCTGTAGCGCTGCCTGGGGTTGTTGTGGCCAAAGTGCAGGACCCGGCACTTTGCCATGTTGAATACTGAGTATCATACCGGACACCCCAAAGCATTAATCACTCCCAAGCCTTAATGACGTCGATGCTTCTATTAGTGTAAATAGGAGAGTTGTAAGGACTCATCTGCTGTGTATTTGCAACACAGCAGATACAGGGAAAGCAGCTTCTAGGAGCTACCAGGAGCAAGAAAATAATAAAAGCATGTTAGGAGCAAAGAGTCCTTCAGGTTGGGACACCTCTGAAGTACCTTGCAAAGGAGCTGCACAGGCTTTTCCCACAGAGCAAGTGCTCTCCCCACTAGAGAAAATGAGCACAGCAGCCCAGAAGAGAGAAGGGAAGGCAGCAGGATTATGCATATATAGCTGCTTATAAGAAACTGAATGAGATTTCATTATGCTTTCCTCTTTAAATAACTTTGCATGTAATTATTTAAATAATTATGTATCTGATATAATTGTACAATTTACATAACAATAGCTTTTACTTACTGTGGAACTTAGATGAATGTAAACTAGTGAAACCAGGCTAAAATATTCTCCATTCTCCTTGTAGATCTCCTATCCATACTACCCTGTACACAATCTGTTCTTCAGCCAAACTCAGATATGGTAGGATTATGGACTGTCTTGGCAAATGTGATAAAGAGACTTCCATCTCTAATTTTCCATTTCAGATCAGAAGTTTGGGCCTTGTCTTTTGCAGACCTGTACTTTTAGCTGTGAGTCATGAACTGCAGTATGAATCTGAAAAAATATCGTGGTCAAATTATATATGGCAAGCTGACAGAAACTGGATAAAAAGACTCTGTCTTATATCTGTAAGTCTCTTTGGGTGCCCTGTTCCTGGCCTGCATCATATCCCAGCTCCAACCTGCAGTTCTTCATCTTGTAAAAAAAATCACCGCCCTATTTAGAGCTAATGTTAGTCTTCCTTCAAGGCAGGCTGAAAACAGAATTATAGTGAAGCATATTAGCCGGAACTGCATCAAATGCTTCACTTGCTTTCACTTTGCATTTTCCTCACTCATACTATTATTTAATTTCATCACTACCAAATGAATGCATTTCATTATCTAATTAATTAGTACCACCACTGTCTTCTAAGGTCAGCAAGATACACCATAATGAACAAAAGCCCCTCTGCCTCCTTGCCTCTCATGTTCAATACAAAAGGTTTATATTGTGCTTACAGTGTTTCCTGGGACTCTATGTAAACAGCTTTACTTGGACGTGACTTAACTCACTGGAAATACGCACCCCACTCAGTCACAGCAGCGGTCCAGCTGGAGTGGTATAGAGTTCCTCCAACATGGACATGTGCCATGTCAAGAAACAAGATATATTCTGTGAATACTTTGCTAACATTGGAGTCCAGCTGAAAGCAAGGGCCATAGCAACAGATCAAGACAAATATGTTGGCCTAAGGTCCCAGTCAGCTATAGTTGGCTCCTTCTGCTTCCTGAAGAGATCCCAGGGAGCTAGGGCAGCAGAATGACCTTTCAAGTTCCAGCATGGACATCATCTCACAGTACTCTTTCAGTTTGAAAGGCTACTTGCATTTGCACCACCTAGTGAATCTTCCAAGGAAGCAAAAAACAACTACACGTGCAAGATGCAGCATGGATGGCACTGCACTGAGTTTATGTAACTATTTTAGTTTTCATCTAGAGACCACGGCTAACAAGAACAGAAGCAGAGGTCTCAGCATAGTGCAGCTATGACTTTACACAGCAAGGATCCCAAAAGACTGTACTCTGATTTATAGCCTGTGCTGCTATATCTTCAAATCTCAGAATAAAGCCTCCAAGGCAATGGCCACTTTTACTTCTATAGAGACCCACATTTGGATTTGGGAACTGAAGCACACTGTCAAATCTCAGAATGAATTACCCCGCCACACCGTTTCTGTGCCCGTGGTCTTTACTGACGTCTTAACCCATGCATCCCCTAGGGACCAACGCTCTTGCCATCTGATGCCATTCAGCAGTAACCAGGGGGCCAGAAAAGGATGTCCCCCCGTCAACAACCCCTTTATAAAATCAGTAAGAGAGAAGAGAAACAGTGAGGTGAGTATGTCTCTGCTTGTCACCCTGGGGCTTGGAAGCATCTGGGGGTATCTGCCACTGGTATTTCTCCAGCAGCAGTGAGAAAAGAGCTAATCCTGCCTTTTCTTAGCAGAGAGCAGGCTTCAGCCTAGCTGTCAAGTTACTAGAAAGAACTGAAGTTTTATATTCTCACATTTATTATTGTACCTGGAATGTATACTATGGTGACACTTAGTTTTCATACTTCTGTAGGAACTGAATTAATTATTTTGCTCTCTGTCTGTCACATAGTGAAAGTGAACATAGAAGCCTTTATAAAAAGCTCTGTGACTGTCCTAAACCTGATTAAATATACAGTATATTTCATAAAACTTATTTTAGAAGTGTGGAGGAAGGAGTAGATCATTTAAGACTAGTAGCAACATAATTATGAGATACGAGCAGGAAAATCTTTGTCAACTATTGGTGTGTGAGAATAATAAATTGAAGGTTAACTATAACAACCTATCCTCTTGAACTAAGTTCCTCATACAAAAAGGCAGTATCAGACTAAACACAGTATGTGCAGAATGTATTGGAAGATCCACGCCTAAACCAGATTGCAGTTTGCAATAGCTGGATTTAACTGACTTCTGGGATTGCTTACCTAGTCTAGACAGTACACCAAATCTCTGTCCACAAAATATTTCAGGTAAATGTTGTAACCACCACATTTTCCCTTAAGAAAGTGTTTCCAGCTTCCATGTGTAAGGGACTCAGTCCTGCTGGTCTTAGGCAAGTTTGGAGGGTGCCTTATTATCTCACACTCTTTCACAGATATCTGTTTTTAGACTTGGAAAGGAGAGAGATGCTAGGCACCCTCAGAGCAGAGCAGGAGAGACAATGCTGAAGTCAAACAGGGAGGTTCCTACAGAGCTTAAGCAGGTCCTGAGCGGGACTTTGGAGGTCACAATTGTACCCTGAGAAGCCAGGGCTGTACTTACCTCCTGCTTTTGGCATCTAATTATCTACTAGATCTCACTCTTTGTCAAATGACTTGTTCAGGCTTCATCAGCTTTAAAGCTCCTGCAGCCAAGATTTTCAAGTAGACTATGGGAGTGACAGACCAGCTGCAACTTGGTGCTATGTCTGTGGTGTGCTATGTCTTACTTGAAAACCCATCTGGGATAATGTCCCAGTTCAAGTAATTTTGGAATATCCTGTTCCCTGTGGAGCAGGTCACTTTGGGCAGTGGAGTTGCTGGTTTTGGTGGTTACCTGATACAGGCAACAGAGCTGGAAAACTCCCTTAGCTGCTGTGCACCGGTCGCATGAGGTCACCAACCCTCGTGAGCGAATATGGAGAGAAAATTCCAAGTGGCTGTTGGAAAAGGCAGCAATTAATAATCACAATTTCCTCTTGTTCCTTCCAGATCTGGGTGAGGAAAGGGCCAGGCCTCACTGAGCTGGTCAGGAACTGTGAAAGCTTGGGCTCTCTGCAGCATGTCAGAGAGAAGGGGAGATGTGTGGGAACAGGTTATTCAGCTGTGTGCAGGCTTTGTATTCTGTTTAAATTAGGTTATTGATTCGCCTGTTCTTGTTGTGCACAAGGAAGAAGTGTGGCTCGATGGTATTTTAGTTGAAGCTATAAATAAACAAAAGACAGTCTTGTTTAAGAGAAGAAATCTGTCTTTTGTGCTGTTTTGTAAACAAAAGGTTGAAGGAGGCAAGTGAAGAGGTCACCTCCCCGGGTCCCACAGCCTGGTAATGCGGCTGGGCCAGGTAGCTCCACACTCCCAAACACAGCTCCATAAGCCGACTCTTTCAGGACATAAGTCTGGATGTGCTTATCCTTTCCCTCCCAGAAAGAGCTTTTGGGTGTCCCCTGCCCTTCCTCCCTGGGAAACAAGCTGTGCCACAGCCGGTGCAGCCTGAGCACTGGCCGGAGCAGGCCCTGCTTGCAGAGAGAGCCGCCACTGCTGCTGCCGCCACCAACCCTGGTGGCACAGGCACTGCTGGAAGAACGGCAGCTGATTTTCTGCCCTGCCTGTGCCTTCAGCTTGGAGGCAGGCTGGCAGCGGAAATGCTGCTGGCAGAATGCCTCCCTGCCCCACAGCAGGGAAACGTGGCCAGAGCCATTCCTCTTTCCTGGCATAGGCGAGGGTTGAAGGAGGTGGGGGATGCTGCCCGACAGTGCTGGACGTTTGTCCAAAGGAGATGGAGCAGATCCTGGTGCAGAGGGGGTACCCTTGGGCTTGCTTGGAGAGGGGGAAATGCAAACCTTTTAGGGGGAAACCTGTGCAGGCTTGGAGGGTGAGGAGGACACAAGAACCAAGCATAAGCAACGGTGGGTATGTCCCTGTGTGACCCTGCTGCATTTTTAATCTGTAAAATACCCTCTGCAACCCAACCCACTACAAATCTCCACTTTCTTTATTTATCTTTTCCTGCATGGGCTACTAAACATCTACTACACTGTTGTAAATACAGTAGGCAGAAAAGAAATTGCTGCTTTGGGGACAGGTTTAGGTGACTGTTGGCTCTGATTTCTACTCCTATTAGGAATCTTACATAATTTAACAATGATATGTACTTTTCCCATAAAATCTTTACAAAGTAAAAAATATTCTCTACTAATATTTCAGAGTTTTCTTAAAATAATTTCTAGAGTATTATCTTTAATATCTTTTTTTCATTCAGTGTGAAATTATATAAGGGTTTGTGCATGCAGTGATGAGAATGTGAATCACGGTGCTTCATGTACCTAACCTACAATCAGATGAGTCCCACGTGAATCCAGAGCCCTCCACACCTTCACATTTCACAGCTGCCTCTGTCAGTGAGGAACTTCAACACCTGAGTTACTGCTGCCAGCATCTAGATTCAGCCACCGAACTATCTCATATAAAAACCATTTTCCCTTTCTTTCTAGCCTATATTTATGTTGCTTCCTTCCCTGCAGCTCTGACCCACAGGTGTACCTCTCTTAATTTTCCTCTTTTCTCCCACACTGCCATTCACCATCCTTCTCTGAGTTTTTAAGGCACTGGAGAGCATTATCTGTACCTGCAGCCTGTCAGTTGCCTCCCTGATCCGCTTCCCACACAAACTGTTCTGCCACTTTGCCCTGTGCATCTTTTAGCACTTCCTCTTCTTCTTTTGACACTAAGGCTTTTTTGGGGTTTTTTTCATACACAGCCTGGTATATTTGAAGCTTTGTGCCTCCTGCAGTGTGCCAGATACATGTGCTTTTTTCTTGCAGATCCCTGAAAATGTGTATTGTCAGTTTAACTCTTCCCCCACAAATCTCATTTTGGAGCAGCTTGTTCCTGCTGGCATGTTTTAATGCTTTTGGACAGCCCCGCAGGGAGCTGAGTGAGGGGACAGCAGCTCTCCTGTCCACCCCCCTTCCCAATTACTGTTTGCGACAGTGCTCTCTCCATCACATGAGAGAGCAGCTGCATGATTATGCACTCTCCCCTTGCTATTCCCTCACATTCCCAACATCATGCCTGCACCTGACCCTGCTGTAGCTTAAATACATAAGTTGCAGCAAGAAAATCCTAAAATTTAGTATAGGCCAACTGACAGCAGCAAATCTAACTCTACTAGTTCCTGGGAGCATGTATGCTGCCCTCAGCTGTAGTGCATCTGATTTAAGACACCATCCTGGAAGTCTGTATTCACTGGACCAAGATTCTCGAGTCTGGGGAGGATGGTGTCAGGCTCCACAGACTAATGCAACCAGTAAGTTGTCTTACTTTGATACAGTATGCAAGTCTGCATAACTTAAATATTTCAGCAAAATATTCTGGGATGGAAGTATAGGTTTTAATCTTCGTGGGACTGTCCACATCTGTGCATTTAGATCAGTGGAACTCTCTGGTGGTCTTCTGGGATCAGTGTTTCCCATCAGACTAACTGACAGTAAAAACAACAACCCCTCATACCTACAATTGCAGCAAAAAGGGAAAGGACATTCAGAATGTATTACTTGCTTGGAATTATTGTCTACAGGTCAATGAATTGCAGGAACCAGAGCTTTGGCTTTGACTGTCTAGAATACACAGCAAATAACAACAGTAAATTCTAATTTACATCACTCTCTGTGTGCCCCTAGTAACCTCCCAGCCCATGAACATCAGGCTTTGTGGTGTTTGTCCGTGCCTTGTATGGCTGTCCAACTCTCACACTTAGGTCAGGGCTATGTCAGCCCTTGCACAGTAACCTCTCTTCCTGTTTTAAAGTATAAGTTTTTCTTTTGATACTGTCTATGTTCCATCTTCTTGCCGTAGCAGAGTTTAAAATGTAATGCGGTAGTGCCAGCAGACCAAATCTGGCTTTGTTACAGGGATGTGAATGCAAAGTTACGCCCTTGGCTGCAGTGGATTAATGCCCTGTTGCTACTGTAGTCAGCACCGAGCCCGGTGTGCAGCCTCTGTGGAGGCAATAGCTCACTGTGAGCTGCTCCCTAATCTCTCCAAAATGGGCTTTCTTGGGGGGAAGACATAAAAACTCTATTGATTAAACCAAGACAACCTAAAATAAATGGAACAATCTTCCTAGTGAAGCAGAACCTGAAGTATTAAAAAGAAATGCATATTTCTTTCTGCAGGATATCTTTGGGCTTCTCTGCAGACGTCAGTACTGCCGGCTGGTCCTTATGGCTCTGTGAAGCCCTGAAGTCCTGTGGAGTGCTCAGATGCTGCTGCACATTCTGTAACAATTTCTGTTCCTGGTATTAACAAGCCTGTGGCCTAATTGGTAAATGCATTCAGTTCTAGTGTTTCCCAGAAAATGAAAACCTGAGAGGCTGACAATTTTCAGGATACAAAATTAATATTATGCTTTTACACCCCCTTCCCCTTACCTGCTTAAGGATTTCTGCTGCTGTTTCATGTGAGCAATCAAATATCACGTAGAACTCCTTGCCCTTCTTCATCTCCTTGAGTAAAGGCCTGGCATCTTTATTCCCAGAGGGTAGTTGGCGGATTTTGATTTTAATGTTGTATCTAGAAGGGGCTTTGATGAGCTCTTGCAGGCGAATTAGACCTGAAAAATTGTATGCAATTATACAGCTAACCATTCTGTACAATGAGTATTTATTGTCACTTAAACAGGATCTCTTATCAGTCCCAACATATTTCACATACCCAAAGGGTAGTTGTTAGCTTCATATTTGCCAGCCTCCTAACTAATATTGTTGCAATAGCTTCTCCTTTTCATGGTTATACTTGCCTTCAACATTCAAATATTAGGAAATGTATTTTTAATTGGTTCACTATAGGATATTGATACAGTTCATTGTAAAAAGAATATGCTTCTTCCTTGGCAGGTAATTATTACTGCAATATTAAACAACAAGAACATAGAACTGAAGAAGCCTCCTTATTAACTTTCCTGCTTAATGTCAAGCACAAGCAGATGAGGGGAGATAGAGGGAGAAAAATGTTCAATGGCCAGCACCTCCATTGTGGATCACATGGAAGCCAGTGGTTTCCCTGAGTGGCACTTACCTATAATTATTCTTAATAGCCATCCATATGGCTTTCATTGTCCTGATTTCAGCACACATTGCAATGCCCCAGTGGTGGAGCCTTAGATTTTTCTTATCATCAGTTTAGAGACAAAAAGCCTGAAGGCATCGTGAATTCCATAAGGTCACTCAGCAAGTCTGAGATTTTATAAAGAACTGAAATATTTTGAGATCCAGCTCTACGTCTGGAAACACAAGAACATGATTTCTAAGACCATGTCTTTGGATGGTACAGATTCACACAGCTTATTTGAAGTCAGTGGAGCTCAACCAGTTGAAGATTTGTCCAAGTATTTAAACACAGTGCAATTCTACTAGCTAATTCAGCACTCCTATGTAATTTGTACTGCCTCCAAAACCTAAGTAAGATAGTTAAGAGTTCTTTGAGGTGTGTGATTACAGTCTCTTTCTCATTATCCATGAATGTAATTTACCCACAAAGAAACTTGTGATCTCCTGCTGCGTGAAAGCAAAAGACCGCCTTAAAAATATGCATAAGGAGAGAGAGAAGATAGGCAAGAAGCATTCATTGAACAAAAATCAAACAAATTATTAATACAAAAAAACTCATCCCTCTCCTGCTGAGAGTGGATATATATTTGTCTTGTGCGTGAATATCCTTGGCTGAATGGTCCAGTGACACATATAAGGCAAGATGAAGCATCCCTATTTCTTCTGAGGTTAGCGAGTGATTGCTATGTTGAGGACTGTTGGCTTTCATTCAAGTGCTGGCAACGTGTTTTGAAAAAACTAATCTTTCCCTCCGCCTGCAATGCTGGGTCTGTTCTTTGCAGGTTTTCAAGTATCAACAATCAATATAGAATATTAAGCATTATGAGTATTCAAATGTAAATTACTGCACGCGCTGTGAGATCAGAGCCTGGCTGGAAGCCAGCCTGTGTAAATATGAAACAATTTGGGCTCATTATTATGAGAACAGGGCACATGCTTCCAACACTGACTAACAAGTAGGGGAGTTTATGTAATCTGGGTGTAAAGCTGTAGCTTGGTTGTACCATGCGCTCGAGTGTTCAGCCCTTGTCTGCAGTGTCTCGGCCACTATAGTAAATGGCGAGTCTAAGAGGGAAAACTCTTAGAGTTTAGATTTGGAAGGGAGAGTCCTGCATGCAGGGAATCTTATGGGTTATCCATAGCCTTTTTTCTTGTTTCTCTTTCCAGCAACAAAAAGTACTTAAGTGCAAGTGTGGTGAAGAGCAGAAGAAAAAGATTGATCTACCTACCTACTACTTTTGGGGAAGGAAAATGCTGTGTGCCTTAAAATATCTACTTCAGTCACAAGAGACTTGGACCTGCACTTCCTATCACTTCCTACTGCCACATGAAGTGAAGGTAAAGCCTGGCTATAGTGTACTGAAGAACCAATGAAGCAGTGAAAGGACCTGTGGTTATTTTTCTGGAGGACCAGGCAAAAGCATGAATCAACTGACTGTCAGCATAATTAATAGCACAGGGGAATAACCATCAGTGCTCTCCGTCTTCTTCCTCCTGCTCAGTACATCGAAACCCTTGGACATGATACCACCAAGTCTTGATTTGGGACAAATCTTAAATGTGAAGTACTTAGTCTGACTCCTGGGGGGGAGTGAGGAAGGCCTGAGCAAGTGCAGTGCTTAGGACAGTCACTTTTCTCTTGCCTGGTGAGACCATCTGGAGCTCAGCCTGCAACAGGCAGGAGGGATCATGGTCTGCCTGTGAGGTTGGGTTGGGAAAGAAGTAGTGGCCAAGTTGGGAAGGACTCAGAAGTGACATATCCTCGGCATCAGCCCCCTCTCTGCAAAGTGGGTCATGTCACCTGAAACGTGACACAGGACTGTGCTGGAGCAGGAACTTGGATAGGAAAGATGTTGTAGAGTCTGGCCAGGTGGAAGTTGCGGTGGCTGAACATGAACTGTGAAGGGCCTGGAGAAAGCATTAGCCAGTATTTTTGAGAGGAAATGTTCAATTTAGGGCTTTGAAACAAAATATATAAGGATGGAAACCAGACTTGTTTCACTAACTTTCTTGACCTACTGTCTGTATTCTGCTGCCTTTTACCCAGACTTCTAAATACTTTCCCCTTTTCCTTTGGAAACAGGGTTGCGAATTTTCTGTCTCGTCAAGAAAGTATCTTGTGGTCTCTGACCTTGATGGATGCAGTAAGCTTTGGGGCTGGATTTCCAGCTTCAACTAGTGATTTGATCAAGAGAAACGGTTTGCTCTGACACTTGAGTAAAATGTTAAAATATGTGAAAGTCTTTGAATATTGCATATCATTTTGTGATGACCAGAACTACTGCAAGTTCTATGTCATGTATTTAGGAGTTCAGACATGCCTAACATAAATACAGTATTCCAACAGACAAATAATCACTCACATTGGCTGTAAGCATGGCTGTGTGTGTCAGTAGAAAGTGTTCAACCCTCATTTCCGCTTCTTTTTTTTTTTTTTTTTAATTAACAAAATGTATATGTTATTCAGCCAGACTTAAAATTGAAGAAATTATTTTACTGTTTTGGGAGAAAGTATTCCTTTTTATTACAAAACTGTGTTAGGGTTAAAAAAGTTAGATGTCTCTTGTAACCACAAGTTCAAAGAAAACAAATGTAGTAGGAACTCAAATTCTGTCCTGTACAAAATAATTAAACTGATATGACAAAAAGATTTGATTCCCCTGAGCCTGAGACAAATGCTGAGAGAGCAGGCTAACAAGTGGGAAAGTCACGGATTCTTACAGAGGATAAGGATTTTGATGTATTTGCCTTTCTCAGCACCTGGTAGGTTAAGATTATTGAATTCAGGGAAGATAGATCAAAAGTAGAGTCAAACCTGCACTGAAGTCAGCGTTACTCCTTTTGTGTTGAGTTGTTGATAACTGAGACAGAGACAAGTGTCTGTTACAGATCAATGTGCCACATAACAAAGTGCAAAAGTGGGGTAATGGAAGGGATCTATTACAAACCACTAAATTAAATGAGAGAACAGTGTGTCTACCCAGTTCGAACGTGTAAAGATAAACCATTATTTATGGTACCTAAGTCTGGGAAATGCATGCTCAATGTATCACACAGTCTATCGCAAGGTTTCATTAGATCATCTTTAATCTTCAGAAGACAATTTTCTGCCTTACACAAAGTCATTTCACTTGATATAAGCTAACTCTTTTTTAACACCTTGATGAAAAGTAAAGATGAATTAATAATCAGAATGAAGGCTGATTATGGCCTGAGGACTCTGAACATAGCATAAACTATGCTTTATATAGAAAAAAGGAGCACAATCTCAGCCTGAACAATAAATACATTTGCTTAGGAGTCTTACTTTTCCCTTGTATAGGAAAGCTACAGGCATTAGTGAGGGGGATGAGAATTTCAGAAGGAGAAAACAATGAGATGTTTAAATAAAGATTTAGTCTTGCGCCAGAAGCCATTAATTCACTATGAAGAAAGATTATTTTGGCTGAAAGTGCATCTTTCAATGGCACAGTAAGGACAGCAAGTAGCAAAAAAAAAAAAAATAATAAAAAAAATCAGCTGTAGTGTGCTTCATTATTCTTGTTTATGTTGAAGTCTAAGAGATAAGAAGGTAGAAATCTGAGCAGCTCAACTGAGGAAACAAAGAAACTTTGCAAATGTATTTTAGAAACAAATACAAGCTTTAAAACTCTTGTAGGTCCCTTTAGAGGAAAGAGTGAAGTTGTTTAACATGGTGCGTTTGGTACCATTTAACACGGTATTTGATAAGAAGCAGAATGAGTAGATACTTCCTGTTCCAAATGTAATTTTTAGCGCTAGGTTTTCTAGACCTGCTTATATAAAATTTACTTATCATTGACAGTCCTATTAAGTCCACGCAGTAGATTACTAACACTCAACAGCTAATGTGATAAATTTTTGAACCTTGAATGAATTCTAGAAGATTGGAAAAAAGTGCTAATGTTTTGTCAATATCAGAAATGGTGTGTGAGATAACACAGAACGGCTTACCCCAGTGTAAACATGGGACAAGCTAAGAGTAAAGCTGATATGGTAGTAAAATGCTAAGGAATGAAAACTTGGAACTATATTTAAGAGAGATGTTAACCTGTCAAGGGGAGCTAGCCCTGTTACACACCAAGTGCCCTTGTTTGGTGTTACAAGTTCTGTTGACACAAGTAGCTCCCTACGCGTAAAGGACTTGCCCCTGGGAGGTGTCCATCTTCATATATCGTGCAACCTGCTCATGAAAAATGTGGGACTATAAAGTAAGCATTTGCCAGATCTCAAAAAGCAGATGTAAATGAGAAAGCCTTATTAAACAGCAGAGATCTGTGAAGGCTGGTGCTAAGCTGTTCAGTCATTTGTAGTGCTCTTGTCTCTGTATGCACGCCAAAATCATTGACTGGAAAAAAGTTATGGCTGAAAAACATTTGGATGACAAAAATTGGCAGCATGGTAAATAGTGTTTGAGGTAAGGAGGGTAGGCATAAGTCATTTGGATCATTTGGAAACGTGAGCTCACTCAGATCAACTGTGTTTTTTTTTAACATTGTTTAGTCCAGATCAGTAACTGCATTTCCGTCAACGGATGTGTCCATGCAGCAGTGAAAACTGTAACTGCAGGAGGTGCGCAACTACAGCTTGGCAAACTGACACAGTATACAGCCTCTGTGCTGGAGCTGGCCATGATGGCACATGGGCTTGGATCAGTGCTGTAATGTGAAGGATGAAAACAGTATTTTCCACACTTAGTTTTCCTACAGGAAAGCTGGTGAGGGGCTATTTCTTAGGGAGTGCAGTGACAGGTCAATGGGTAATGGGTTTAAACTAAAAGAGAGGGGATTTAGATTGGACATTAGGAAGAAATCCTTCCCTGTGAGAGTGGTGAGGCACTGGAACAGGCTGCCCAGAGAAGCTGTGGCTGCCCCCTCCCTGCCAGTGTTCAAGGCCAGGTTGGATGGAGCTTTGGGCAACCTGGTCTGGTGGGGGGTGTCCCTGCCCATGGCAGGGGCGTTGGAACTAGATGATCCTTGTGGTCCCTTCCAACCCAAACCATTCTGTGATTCTATGATTCTATGAAAACTTAAACACGTTTAAGTTTTATTTACAATAAACGCTTAACCTGGAGCAGGGCTAATCTCAACTCGATTAATCTGGGTATGGGTCATCGGAAATTCACTGTTACAGCTATGAGCTTGTTGATGGTTTAGGAATGAAGGTGCTCTTCATGTACAATGAATGTCTGAGGAAAAAAATAGGTTAATATGTTTTTTCTTCTTGTAGTGTACCAATGTCAAACATGAGAGATGAGAAATAAAAAGAGCTTGTGCTAAATGGCGTCACTCTAACCCAAAATCCGAAGACTATTTATATTGATCAAAGTTGACCTGCTAACTTTTCTGACTCCAAGTTAATAAGATGATTGATGATTAATTTACTTCGTAAATATCTCTGCAAATGAAGTCTCTTTAATATCAGTCATTTTTGCCTTAGTGTTTTGGAATGCTAGTTTGATAATAGCGTAGGCTGAAAAAGACCTCTACGTGTTTATTTTGGCATACAGTGCTATCAGTCCAGCAGAAATCCTGGTAAGCCAGACCATCGCAATGGAAATGCAAGAAGGCTGCTGCAGTAAGCCCAGCCTGACTTGTTCTTTCTCTTCCACTTCCAGCCCTCTGGTGTACTCTCTGAGTGCAAGGTGAGCGGAACACTGGCACTGAGACCTGCCTCTTGGACCCAAGAGGAAACATGCTTCTTTTGTGCTGTCAGCAGGGCAGAAATAAATACAACATTTATAGTGTTAAATTGAGGGGGTTTGGGGGGGTTTAGCAGAATTCTATCTTTCAGATATGTTTTTACAACATGATTTTAAAAGGCCTGACCTTTTTTTTTTTTTTTTTCCATACTCCATTTAAAGCCTTAGGCAGATGCCTGAGCTTATGGCTCATCCAGGTTTGTTTTACATCGTTACCAAAGAACAATTTAAATGTTACTTGCACATCTGTAGAGATTTAGAAGGTGCTGCATTTCAGCGGGCAATGGGAAGAGAAAGGGGAATGCAAGTCGCACAGTGGGGCTGACAGAGAAGTGTTTTATTTGCACCAGTGACCACTGATGTACAACAGGACTTTTCAGAAATGCATATAGTTCAGCTACACCTTTACCATAAAAAGATAATGTTGAAGGATGGTGGTGAGAGTTTACAGAGGAATAACTGTCAGTATAAGTCTTATTTAGTTGGCTCTATATTTCTTCATCTCTACAGATATGATGTCTCCAAGAAAATATTTTCTGCTGCTTAGAATGTGCCCTTACCTGTAACTTTGTGCCCTGCAAGAAACAATGAGCTGGGAGGCCCTGCTTAGCGTTTCCTGTGTTTTGACGGGAGAGCTATAGGCCTCTCTGAGATTTTAATGGTTTGTTTACATGCAGACTTTTTCATGTGAAGCCAGATTATGGACCATGACTGAGTCTACACTGTAGGAGAGATTATGTTCTATGCAGTCATGCCTGGAATAAATTTTGGTGTTTAATCCCACCAGATAGGACTCCTTCTGAGAGCAGTTTTGGTACGCAGTTCTCTCAAGGACCACAGCAGCTAATACATTTCTCAGAAGGAGTATCTTCCCACTCCAGTGAGGGGAATGACACTGCCTGAAATATTTTGGCTGTTGGTACAATATATGCTATCAGCTGCAGGGTGAGCTGAGAGGGACTTTTTACAAGGGCATGTAGTGATAGAACAAGGGTAAGAGTTTTAAACTGAAGGAGGGTAGGTTTAGATCAGATGTTAGGGAGAAATTCTTCCCTGTGAGGGCGGTGAGGCACTGGCACAGGGTGCCCAGAGAATCTGTGGCTGCCCCCTCCCTGGCAGTGTTCAAGGCCAGGCTGGATGGGGCTTTGGGCAGCCTGGTCTGGTGGAGGGTGTCCCTGCCCATGGCAGGGGGGGGGAACTAGATGGTCTTTGAGGTCCCTTCCAACCCAAACCGTTCTGTGATTCTGTGATTCTATATGTAAAGCCTAAATATGTAAAGATCAGCAGCAGTGGCTCAGACTTCCTTATAACATCTACACCCTTCCACAGTCTCTGTGTATTAAAAAAAAAAAAAAGTCTTAGTCTCTGATAAGCCTTTAAATCACTTGTTCCCAGGAATGAGTGTATTATTATCTTTTGTTGTTGTTGTCGTTGTTGTTGTTCTGTGAATAAAAAGGGATGTGTTACAGATATTGATTGTCTGTGGTATGTCACTGGACAGCCAAGACTACTGTGTGCCCCAGGGGGAAGTTCTTGTCGCAAAGAATGAATGATCTTCTCTAAGTTAAGAGTCCGAGACTAGGAACATTTACACAAATTGCACCTTTCAGATTCAGTCGTCAGTATCCACCTGACAAGTTGGCTGACTGTTTGTGAGACAGTTTCCAGGAACAAAGTAGTCTCTACTTCAAAAATGCTGCAGCTTGAACTTTTGGGTTGTAGATGTATCCCTTTTAAGATCAATGCCTCTTTGAGAGGGGGAATCCTTAATCAGCCCCACAAAAGAATATTTATCAGTTTGAAGCTGTTTTATTGGTTCCACAAATAGGAAGCAAAATGTGATTGAGTATTCAGGATCCAGGAGCTACCTCCTGGTGACTTCTTAAGGTCTGATGAAGTGAACAGCTTTCCAAAAGCTACAGCAGCAGGATAGCTGCACCTTACGAGATGTTTTTCTTCTATATCCTGGGGATAACTGCTGTAAGTATGCCAGACTGAACTATTACAGGCACTCTCACAGAATTTATTCATATGCATACATTAATAGAAGTACATGACCTGCAGTGCACCAGTACTACTTACCTGTGCTGTCTTCATATACTACTGTTACTATTTTCCAATTGTAATATAGTACAAGATCCAAAACTGCTCTGCTGATGGCTGCATAGTCTGGATAGAGGTTGATATAAAATGCATCTTTGTTATCCACTGTGGGGTGCTTCCACCGGGTCTGAATATGTGGGACTTCAAGTGCATTGCAAATGGACTGCACTGCGCTGACCGAGGAGCTGTGGGAAGGTCCGAACAGAGCAGCTACACCAAGAGCGAGCTGGTCGCATGCTGAGGGGGAGAGGAACAGAGAGGAAGAAGCTGTTAGTTGGCAAAAGCAAATAACTTGCGTGATGTTTATTGGGAAAATTTATTCTCCACGCACGCCCATCATTTCAAAATAAGAATGCGTAACCATGTTGTGCCTGTTTGCAAATGGTTCATGAAAATGGCTTTACTGATTAGCATTATATCCTAGAACCTGCTTGCTACAAATAAATCCAACTCTGCTCGTTACCTTCAGATCACATTGATTCCCAAATTGCCTTTTCCAGAATGGCATTATCCTGGAGAAACCAGGAGCTTTCTGGCTACAGGCTTGCCAAAGGCATGTCACATGAATTAAGTTTCATGGCAGTGTGTCAGGAAATACGTTCATGGAGTCACAACAGACACTATATGGATTCTGTCCATGACTGGCAAGCTTCTACCAATGTGGATTCCTTTAATTTAAGCTACTGAAGGAATATAAACAGTAAAGGACGCTGTGATCCATAGTGTTCCATAATCTGTGTTTACAAAGCAGGCAGTAAAGCCTAAAGCCCTCAGCAACAACACAGAGAAATAAAGCACCAACACACACTGACATTTTAATACCTTTCCAAATCAGTCAAATTCTAGTGTCAGCAAAGGTTTCTTACTCCTTCTGCCTATATCTCAGCCAAAAGAATCCCTCCTGTAAGTGCCTTTTCATTTTTCTTCCCCTCCCATGTCTTTTCAGGCTAACAGACAGACGATGAAGTAATATAAATTCTTTTTGTCCATTAGTAAAATTTACTGCTAATATTTCTAATAAGGTTTATCAGCTGGGACAAAGCCCTGCACTGAGTTGCAATGCTGTACTCTTTGTAAGGTAGTCCTTTGCGGGAAATTAGAAATTATTGTGACTGGGTGAAAGCACAGCTACAGGCTGGGTGGAGAATGGATTGAGAACAGCCCTGAGGAGAAGGACTTGGGGGTGCTGGTTGATGAAAAGCTCAGCATGAGCCGGCAGTGTGAGCTTTGCAGCCCAGAAAACCAAACATATCCTGCACTGCATCAAAAACAGTGTGGCCAGCAAGTCAAAGGAGGTGATTCTGCCCCTCTACTCTGCTCTTGTGAGACCCCACCTGGAGTACTGCCAAGTTGGGGGTCCCCAGTACAAGACAGACATGGAGCTGTTGGAGCTAGACCAGAGGAGGGCCATGAAGATGATCAGAGACCTCTCCTGTGAAGACAGGCTGAGAGGGTTGTTCAGCCTGGAGAAGAGAAGGCTCCAGGGAGACCTTCTAGCAGGCTTCCAGTACCTAAAGGGGACCTAGAGGAAAGACGAAGAGGGCTGTTTACAAGGGCAGGGAGTGATAGGACAAGGAGTAATGGGTTTAACTTGAAAGAGGGAAGATTTAGATTAGACATTAGGAAGAAATTCTTCCCTGTGAGGGAGGTGAGGCACTGGAACAGGTTGCCCAGAGAAGCTGTGGAGGCCCCATCCCTGGCAGTGTTTAAGGCCAGGCTGGATGGGGCTTTGGGCAACCTGGTCTGGTGGAGGGTGTCCCTGCCCATGGCAGGGGGTTGGGACTAGATGATCTTTAAAGGTCCCTTCCAACCCAAACCATTCTGTGATTCTATGATTCTAAATACTAAGTACACAAACCTCCACAATGAGCAGAGATTTTTAAAATTAATATTTAGCTCTCTGACAGTAATAAAATATGAAAGAAAATAAATTATTTTCTGTTTTCAGTCTACAAATGAGTGTTTTACAGACAGCATAGAATGCACAGGCTTTCAAGTTTTAATTCAGAAGCCTTCCTAAAGGATCACAGGTTTTAATGTGCAAATTGGGTAAATAAAATCACTAATTCATGACGGTAAGAAATTAGTACTGTCTGCATGGATTTCATGCATGTAGATTTACAAATATATTTATAGTTAACTCCTTTCTACCGATTAAATGGAGAAGGTACCTTCACAATAGTCACAGAAGAGATTCTTACTCTACAGGGAATCTAAAATCCTGCCTCAGTTTGGATTACATGGATTATAAATCCAGCATACTTGCTTTTTAATAGCATATAGTTCCAGCATATATCTAATACTTGAAAAAGAATGCAATAAACACAATTAAAGCTATTTTCAATGTTCTTTGAAAGCGCTCTCCTTTTTCCCAATCTTTAGTAAGACACTAAAGTATCACAAGGAGAACTTAGTAATTTAGATGTTTGAGAGGTGACAGTTCACCAGCATTCTCGCATGATTCGTGATGTGATGCATGTTCATTTTCCATCCTTCATTTGCCTTATAGCAGACACATCTTTTGCCTTATAGCAAGCATACCTTGTACCATTTACAATGGCAGATGCTACCGTGAACTGCAAAGCACATCTGCGAAGTCTTAGCAACTTATGGATCTTTCTCCAGACTTGTTTGAGTGAGATTGGTGTGCACACCATGCAATTCCAGGCACTAGATTGCTGTATATAACATTTTATCAAACTTCAAGGTTGCCTCCTAGAGGTGAAGGAATACATGGTGCTTAAGGAGAGTTGCGACTTTTTCCCCCTTTCTGTTTTGGTCTGCAAGTAAATTAGATGCAAAAAAAATGGGACCATAATTTTCCCTCCAAGAAAATTAAAAGAATAGGCAAAAAAAATTCTAAATTTGTCCACTCCAATTCTTACAGTTGTTTATAACAGAGAAATTTACTTCTGTCTCTAAGCCTCTGAAGTGTTAGTATTTCAGGACAGGGAGACTACTGGCCCCTGTTCTTTAAAGTACAATATAAATAATTTGTTATGAATAATGGATATCTGTGTGTGTGCACTAATTATGGGTTGTGACATCCCACTGTGCTCCCTGTTAGTCCGTGATCATTTTCTGCAGAATTCCAGGTGGCAAATCTATTTTTTGGAAAGAAAAATGGGTTGGACTTGCCACCTTCCATCTGGGGCTCTTAGCATGCAGACAGGATGTAGGTGTTTTATCAGAAAGTAGATGACAAGTCCAAGTCCAGGTTGATTTTTAATTCAAATAACTTTGAAAGATGAATTTTATGTTACTGTTCATATACACATTAAAATCACAGCAAAAAAGGAGACCAGGCTGGGGAAAAGTAGTATAGAACATGTATATTACTGACACAGTAATTGAGATAATTACCTCTTCTCGAGGCTTCAAAACTATCAAAAAGGTTAATTCTCTGGATGTCATAGGTTAATGTGGTATTAGGCATCAGTGTTCTGTTTCTATTAATGTTGGTGACTGCAAACTTGAAAGCCAATTCTTCAATATTAACAGGTTCATTTTCCACAGTTTCGAATATCCCTCCTGTTGAAACAGAGATAAATGAGAAGTATTATTCACCTCTTCATCACTGTGCATAAAAAGAGAAAAATAACGAGCAATAATAATCTGAGTGTTCATAAAGGAAAACAGTTAAAATTGCTGTTAAAAGCACTACAGCAAAAGCATATTGTATCATTAGTTTTTATCTACAGTGTCCTGTAGGTTAATTCAGTATTACAAATGTTGTTTCACAGATAAACATCTGTGAAAGATGATGCATGTTTATTATTCAGGCTTTTCAAAGTCAAGTTTTTAAATGCTTGTGAAAACTTCTATTAAGTTCCTAACTAATGGAAGTGGTCATAATCACAGGTCTTCTTCCCCTTGCCTCAATCTAATCTATGTTTGGAGATGAAACTTGCATGTGTTAGAGATGTTTTCTGAAGTGTTTCTGCAAAACTTGGCATTACAAGATCCACATTCAGAAGAGAATTAGGAGCTTGAGTAGAAGTGGACTGAAAATTTCTACTCGAAGTCCGTATCTCAGTAGGACTTTGTACTTTTATAAACGTTAGACAACGTTTGTCATTTCTCAGTTTGCTCAGGGACAGGTGAATATTTTTACTCTTTCAGAGCTCGTTGATGAATGAACTGAACGTGTTGATGTAGAACAAAGCCAAGTCACACGCTGCTCCCACAGAAGATTTCATGTCCCTGTCAAAGTGTTGAGTGACGTCTCCAGTGGTGCAGTTTCTACCACTACCATCACGGCACTAGTTTAAGAGTCTCATTGCAAGGACAGTGCTGAATCTAGCACAATTTCTCTCAGCTTCCTAACATTCCTATAGACTTTTCTTCCAACATCTGTTTTGAACTTTTTGAACCAAGAGGTGTCCCAACTCATTCAGTGCAATTCCAGCTGGGCAACTGCTCTTCGAGTGTTGTTCAATTTGTCAGAACTTATCTTCTACCCTTCAAATTGAAATTTTATGTACTTGTTGCTCTTTTTTGAAACAAATTAGGTGAGTCTGAGCTTTCCTTTAACCTGGAAGCAAGTTTTCCAAAAGAGGACCTGTAAATTACTAATCTGAATTTTGGAAGCATAATGAACTTCTCTGGTGTAAATTCCAAGATGGGGAAGGTGCTTGTGTTTCAAGTCAACAGGCTGTCCCACTTATACTGAGAAGTCTACTCCCTCTAGCCTCTAGAGACTTTATTATGCCAACAAATACATTCAGACTGTCTAACAGCACTGGGATTTGATGAATGCATAACAAACACACCTAATTTGGAAAAAAATAGCTCCTTTAAACAGCAATCTCCAGTTTCAGTACTTGATTTTGCAAGTATAATTTACTCATTTAGTGCAAGTCACTGGAGAATACTTTGGATTTCTCAGTTACATGTTTTTGCATTTCCCCATGTGAAATTTGAGCCCTAGATATCACTTTATGTTTTCTGAGTATCAGAATGTATTCAGCTAATGCCCTGCAATCTCTTGCAATTTTGATGTCACCAGTGTAGGAATAGTGCAGTCATTAGCTGACAATCAGGAAATGGGAACACAGTGGAATTAAAACCTGTTTCGAATTTTAACTCAGCAATGAAAACACTGGAGGCTATCAAAATCAAGTTGGCAATGCAATCTCCAGCTACTCTAGAATGCGCAGCATTATATTCTCTCTCCAACCCATATATAACAATACCTTAACATGACTTCAGCAATTTTCTTGTTCACTATATGTATTTCTCATTACTGCAGGCATGCATTAGAACCTTAAACACTTTCTGATTTTTTTTTCTCTCCCCTATAAAACATACAAGTGATTACAGGAGACTGTGACACACAGAAATACCCGAGAAAAGTTTAAGTGCTGGTTTTTGGAACCAAATGTAAAACCTCAAACGGAATGCTAAAAGCAGGATTTTCCAGATTTGCAAACTATAGGATCACCAGAAGGAAAAAAATCTAAAGCCTATTCTTTCAGATCCTATAATTCCTCATCGCAATGATGATAACAACAAATTTATTATTTTTCTGGTTAAACAAAATTGTCTTTGCCTCCTTTCACCTGAAGAAGACAAGTATTTTCAGTTAGCTATAATGCCAGATTGATCTTGGGCCAGCAAGATACAACTGTTGTGTTTTGCTTGGACCACTACTTGAATTAGCAGAAATTTTTCATAAGGCAAGGTGGATGTCACTGAGTATAATGTATAGCCTGAGATAACTATTTAATAAGACAAGGTGACCACCATCCATCTCTCCCCACTCCCAATAGGATGAGTCTTTTAGCATTTGATCTTGGCAACAAATCTTCTCCATCTTGGAAACTATTATTGTCCTGTGCCTGCATTGCTTTCTACTTTTTTTTTTTTTTTATTAAAACAACTTCATTCAACCACTGTTGAGGTAACCTTCATATCTATGTACACAGAAGTGTTTTCTGATTCTAAGACTGTAACTTTTTCCAGACCTCTAACCAGTTGCCTGTTAAACTGAGATTAATTTTAACTGATGTATATCCATGAACTATACTTCATTAGCAGAATTTTGCAGAATTTTTGCTTGGTCCCCTTAAAAAAAAGAGTAGAAGCTCACTGGGAAGAGGGAAGGAGTAGAGGGAAAGGAGGAGTGATTAAAAGAGTGAAAGTTTTGCATGGAAGTGTTTCCTAAGCAAAGTCATCAAAACTGCATATGCTCTATCACATACACTTCAAATGTATACAGATAGGTCTCTCTGACAGTCAGCTGTATAATCAATATCTTGGTCTCCCTTCAACATATTTTCCAGGTTCCTTTTGTACAAGTTAACCTAGCAGTAAAGCACTTACAGAGAACTTTGGTTACATGCTTTAATTTGCTGGTGAGATACTCTGCACTGGTCTGAGTAAGAATGGGACAGATAGTCAGGAGGTTCATAATTTTACAGAGGAAATTTCGTTCAGCTGAACTGGAGATACTGAATAGGGTGCCATTTAGAGTCTGAAAGCTCACGCTCCCCCTTCCCTGCTAGGATGGGGAAGTTCTGAGACCACGAAATCATTCTTCTAAGTCAGTAAATGTTTACTTGACTGAATGTTCTCCTGATTAAACCCTAAAGAAAGCACAAAGAGTGGTGCCCTGCTGCCCATGAACAAAGTCTATGAGACAGTTTACGGAGAAAATCATTGCTTACTGTGAGTGAAGTTTAGGATAGTTGCATTGTGAAAAGTTTGGACTTTTCTGTCGGGACCTATGTGTGTAAAAAAGAGTTGAATCAGTCTATAAATTTGCATGACAAACAAGCCAGCAGATAAAATATGGCTGTTCCATGGTGTAGTGTTTTCATCAATGTATCCTTACTGAACTCTAGCAATTTAGTAAACAGTTTCTCTTCTCGCGTGTTCTGCTGATGACTGACAGTCAAGCTTAGAATTCGTTGTAAGGTCCATGTTAAAAGAGGAATAGCTGAGTAAGTGACAAGTTTGATTAAGAACCAGTTTGTCAGTTGATTCATTTAAATAAAGTAATTACTGTACAACATTTTAAAAACAAATTAACTGTGGGATTCTACAAGGGAAGGAAAAAAAGAAATCGATGTTAACTCAAGATATAAATGATGGTCCAGAAATGAGGCTATTATTGTTAAGCATGAAAACAAGCATTGGCTTTCATGGTGGGCTGCTGGCAGCACATACATGGGACAAAGCTTAAATTTTTGAGTCCTCTCTTTCACCTCCCATCTTTCCTCCCCAACTACTCAGCCAGACAGTGAAGCCACTGCAGCAGCTTTGGCCAGCCAAAGGCTGCTTAGTCGTGGTCAGTGACAGACCTGACCTTTCTTCTGCACAGGCGCTATGTCTGCCCCCATGATGAGCGGGATTGTCCACCTCAGTCAGCAGGAAACTGCCTACCTGAAACCAGGCGAGTGCCAGAGCTATAGGGGTTGCTCTGCTTCACGCAGATGTCAACACGTTCCAGAGGCTGTCTCACCAGGTACAGCTGAGGAGCACTGCCAGACGTAGGTTACCTGATCCTACCGCACGCAGGGAGTAACTCTCCGCCAGCCACATGTGAGGACATCAGTAGGAGAACCCAGCATTCACGTTCACTTAACTGATAATCCTTCTTCGGTGCACATGTGTGAGGAAACCTTTCAGCATTTGCTTTATAAAATGATGTCTGCTAGGATGAAGGCAAAAAGCTATATCTGCCCTTACTTTGAATTTAGCTGTGGAAAGTAAGAGGAAAATGACTACTCGGCTAATGTTGCTCTGACAGAAATGAGGGCTGAAACCACATGAGTGACTGCTCTTCAGAGAGGAGCAAGGGATGCAAGTCAAACTGACAAATATGACAAAGCATCAGCCCCATTCATCCTCTGAAGATAAAATATTCTACAGCAAGTAACATGTCAAAAATATAAAAGCACACCTCAGTAGGCACACCTGAAAAAGCAGCTCCAGTCCTTCTGAGTGAGCAAATGTTTCCATTTAAAGGGGTCATCATGGACTGAGAGAGTTTTAGAAAAGGTCATCGCTGAATCAATTTCCATACCTCTCAATGGGTCTCAACATTTCGCTTCAAGACAAGGCAGAGCGCAAAACCTTGTTAGTGGAAAAATTCTCTATCCCTGTTTTAAAACTAGTCATAAACAGCAACAGCTAAAAATTGTTGACCTTTCTGATGGCAGTTATCGACCTGTCTCCCTGGGCTTCTTTGGTTAGGCTTCCTCAATGCAAAACACCTCACTAACATATTTCAGTCCCAATACAGCAAATGTATATTTTTTCTAGCCGCATATACGTAGAATTGCCGGAGTAGCCTTGAAGGAATTTCTGTGATTTCAGTCAGCGGCATCACTTTGATGCTTTCAAAGTAAAATGCTAACTTTTCAAAACGCTTCTAAAAACGATACCCTGCTTGCCGAAAGATTTTCCTTACCTACATCATAGCAAACGTAAGAACAGCGTCTCACTGCATTGGGGTTTGTTACCCTCTATCAAAATATTACAGAAAGCCAGATGAAATGGAGGTAGGTTTACAGAGAAAGAGAGTACTGATAGCCTGAAAAACAGAGGTGTGAAAATGCCATGCTCTTCTAGGGTGGTCTGTATTTCTTTCTGACACCTAAAGGAGACTGAAAGAGAAAAAAAGTGTTCTGCTCTTAAGCCAGCCTGAGACCCAGTGGTCATCATAGACATGCCAAAAAAGCAGTTGTTTTTCAAATGTAGATCTTGCTCTGGGACATTCTCATGTTCATTATCTTGGTGGACAAATAATTAAATTTGTTACAAGTCTCTCCAGCTCGCTGGTGGCTGTGTGAGGCAGCTCTGTGGCAGGTCCGTGTCCATGTTGACACACTGGCCCACCGGTCAACCTTCCTTTCATATTGGGATTCAACTGTGTATCAGCGATTGAACTGTTCTCCATTTTTTAACAATATTCTTTATTTCTAACAGAATTCTCTCTACTTTTTGACCAGTGGAAAAAAATGCTGGCAGCATAGGGACGTCATTTGCTTGTACTGTTAAAATAGAGAGAGGTGTTGCTAAATACTAGACACAGTATTCAAGGATCGTAAGTGGAGCCACCAGATACAATGAGATTTAAAAGAGATATTGCTGGGATTTTTATTTGCTGCCAGATTTTCGTCTCCCAGCAGACCATCTCTTTCCTACGGCAGCAGCAGCAGCAGCTTAAAGAAAATAGTTCAGTTATTCATATATGCACATGATTCCAGGAGTAACCATATTAACACTTACGCCAAGTATTTTGATATTCTGACAGAAATAAAAGTGAGAAACAGGAGGTGGCAAAAAAACCTGAAAGCCATATGTTGTTTATGTTCTTATTCAGGTTCTACATTTCAAAAGGATCTCTTTGAAAACAAACATGCTGATCATGTAGTAAAAAAACATTTGAAATATTAAAACATAGAGACTATGAAGGGTGGTAGAGGAAAAATATAGTTAATCTTAACATCTAAGATTGTCCTCATAAAGACACAGGTATTTTTCCCTTTATTAGAGAAAAAGGGGACTTCTATGGTTTACAGTTCTTTCCAATTAAGCATAAACACCAATTTCTAGATGGTTGATGTCAAGGTTTCCTTTCCTTGCTCAAAGGATATCCTAATTTTGTAGCCTGAGCATGACACGCACCTTCTCATCCCCCTGGGGAGGTGTTTGCTGCACAGGATGACACACTGAATAAACGATGTGGAGGCGCACGGCTCACTGGTTGTCACTGCTCCATCCCTGAAGCTTTGAGCCACTGATGGCTTTCAAAGACAATCCAGTGCCACGACATGCAGGTGATTTGCTAGCAGGATTTCCAAAACATCTGAACGTCTATCTCCTGGAGGGATTTATGCTCTGAGAAGCCTCCCCTCCTCTTCGCAGCACCATCTGAACACCAGGAGGTCCATGAGACCTCATTAAAACCCACCTGTCAGGCACTAAGAGAAATCAGAGTTAAAATACTAATGACTCTGCAGCGATGTGCCGCTGGTTTCCTGAAAGAGAAGCTGCTGCCGATGCCAAGTCAATGTAGGAGATTCATAAAACCAAATCAGCATGCAGTTTGCTCTTGCTCTCTGTCCATATAGATACGGACTCACACCACTCTGCTGCCGGGATAACTAAGGACTTACATGTACTTCTGAAGTTCAGTGGGGCTGGCAGAGTGGTAGGGGTAGACCTGCTGGCTCAGAAAGGAACAGGGCAGAGCGAAACAGTGCTTTCTCCAGGTAATGTCCACTTACAGAGTTAAAGAGTGTGCCACTTGGAGTGAAAGCATTTGCTACTGGAAACCCCCTCCAAGCCCTTTTTTCCATCCTTGCCTCTTACCAGAGGATATATCCTCCTGTGCTACGGGGCATCTGACTGAGAGCCAGTGCAAGTGCACCCATTACAGAGCTAAGTCTGGACATCTATCTTACCAAAAAAGAATAATCAAATGAGTTATTACTTAGAAGCCTACCTCTGGCAGACAGTTTAACAGTATCTTTCTCTTTAAAGTTAGTTCACTGACTGTATAAGATTAGTCCAGAAATTGGCTATTACCTCTAATTTATAGATGACCTATAAACTACTCTGTTATGTGTATGTGTTAAAAAAAACCCCCAAAACTCTCAAGAAGTATCATTAACAATCTAAATCCTATAACAAACAGTAATTGTATTTTCCATTTACAAATCCAGACCAAAATGGGTTTACTCTCCTAGGTTTTCGTGGAATTAGATGCATGGGGTTTGCATTTGGCTCACAGAATGCAAACTGAACACATTAGCATTCTTTGCATGAGTGAATTTAGCCTTGCAACAGGGACCTCTGAGTTAGGCAGCTATTATCATCCTCATTTTACAGGCAGTGAAACTGAGAGCTTGAGTGACTTCCCTACTATCACTCCCTCTTCAATCTGTTCAAAAGCTGTTTTGGAAACCTTCCATACATTGTGCTCTATTCCCGCCCTTTTTCAAGCCCCTGTCCTTACCTTGGCATTCACTATCTCTGCATTCACCCAGCCTGATTCCTGTCCAGCGTGCCTTCAATTTTATTCCTCACTGCTATACCCTGCCAAATGTCGCTGCTACTGCACTGCCTATGCCAGCTCCTGGGTCTGGATCATTTTCCCTCTGTAACTCATCATCCGTCTGCAGGCTCCTCCTTTTAGGATGCACTTCAAACAAAATTTGAAGTCCAGACCCTTGCCCTTTCTACACTCTACCCTCATTGTCCTCACCTATCCAAATCTAAGACGAAAGAGATGATGGGCACAGGAAGGCAAATATCTCACTTTGGTGCTCACCTGGATTTCCTGCCTTTTTTCTCCCTATCTCTGCATTTATTTGCACTGCTGTCTCTGTAGATTGCAAGCTTCTCCAGACAACAGGAAATTTGCAACCAAACAGAATAATTTGGAGCAGGGCTGGCTTTGGGGGGTTGAGGTGATGGTTACATTTTCCTTTCTATGACTGCATGGTAGGACTGGGAAGCTGAAACCTGGGACAAGTTCATGACCTGAAACGATGACCTGACAAAGAAAGATGGTAGGGGGTGTAACCCAAGTGTCAAATTCAGCAAATGTGATGATTGGGTTCTTTTAAGAAGATTAGGTTTGTTTATAGAAAGGTTGCTGAATATTTGACAAATTGAGTAACTCCTAGGTTCAAAACTGCACGTCTGAAATCCACCTCTGGACACGTGTTTAGGACACGACGGTACTCCAGTCACTTGTGTGAAGATTTTGCTCTCAGCTTTAACAAGAGGTGAGGTACAGTTTGCCAGGCTTTGCAGTCTGATTCAAAATGTGCTTGATTTAGGCTGATCTCTCACAGGGACTCAGCCTTTCTGTTATTTTCATGCAACATGGTTAGTGCTTAATTACACAGCGATGAAACGGGTAGAAATCACATTTCAGTTTCAGCCCTTGTGCAGACAGGTGCAAGGTCTGCGTCTGCCAAAGAGCTGTACCCCCTTATACCAGGTCTGAATACATAACTCACAGCAAACAAGACCTAGTTAATGATTGGGATGGAAAGCACAAAAGAGGGAAAAGATCTTAAATAGAAAATGTTAACGCATTTCTCTATCAGAAGCATCCTCTATGACAGCCAGGGCCAGGTTTTTATAATTATCTGCACTCTAGCCAGGTACTGCATTCCGCAATGCTTTTATCCTTTGGAAAGCAGGTGGATAAAAATATGTGTGTGTGCATGTACATATATAAAAAGTTCAGCTTATTAAGATACAAAGATCTGCCTTTTCCAATGGGATTTACTTCAGTTCAGCTTACGAATTTGGAGATATTTCCCAAAGGCTCTATCGGCATGATTCATGTTATAGAATTTCTAACTAATGAACTTTTTTATTTTTTTAACAGGGAAAAAAATGGTTGTCCTCATTTAGATATCTCTTGCAATACAGTGACTGTACTAGCTGGAAACTAGAGGATCATTTTAGAGGTGCAAACTCTCTATTTGATAGAAATTTTTAAAAAACCCCTATTGCCTTGCTGCCTTTATTTTATTGTTTTCCCGTGATGCAGAAGCTAGTCAGGAGGCACTGAAAAAGCAGGATAATACATATGTTATTTATATTGTTTGCTATTCTTCTCCCCCTCATAACCATACTGACTTGGGCAAACTAGCTATCCATGCATTGCAGCATTAATTTCAAACGAGACAAAAACAAGAGAGGGAGAAAATTGGTTCTAATTACCCAGTTACACATGCAACATTGGGTCCCATCAGATGCTATTTCTGTCCATACAGAAAGGAGGAGGGGATAAGAATTGTTTCTCCTCTCTTCTTGGAGCTAGAATTAGGCACACAAGCCTTGCAGAGATCAGAGTTAGATTCTGTGCGAGATGTTTTTCCCAGGAGCAGGGCACTGGCTAAAGCAGCATACAGAGTTTCGGCATCCCACGTTCCCGCTGCCCGCATACGATCTGGCACGCCGTGCAGAGCATCTCTTGTATGCTGGGCTTTGCAAAAGTGTGTGGCAGATCGAGCCTCCACTTTCACCAGAGCCACATTTCAATCAGGATGTGTGGTACGAACAGAGCTGCTCCCTTCAGAGCTCCCCAGTAACCCAGTGAAACGGGGCAGCCCTGTCGCGAGATGCGCTCCCTGCCGCACGGCGAGGAAGCCCTCGCCCAGCGCAGCTCCCGCGCTAAGCGATCCAGGTGAACGCTTGGGCTCAGCATGAGCACTGCCAAAATGCTCGTAAGGATGGTCAGGGGTACGAACTAACAAAGCCATCCTTTCAGTTCATGAGATGATCTTGGTGAATGTGTGTGTTAACCCGCACCGGCTGCAGCTGTGTGGCTGGATCCAGGCGTAGCCCCGTGCCTTTTGCTGTAATCCTCCTGCTTTGTAACTTGTGTGGCAAAAATGCTCCAGGACTCTGCAGAAAGAGTAGTTTCATTCTCTTTTTTTAAGGCTCCCAGCAACAGCTAACAGGCTTTTAAACTTCCCCCCCAACCCCCCCCCCCCCGCCATCATTTTGTTCAGAAGAAGTGAGACTTTACTGAAGGAGGCAAATGTTTCTACTGATTTCAATTGGTTTTGATCAAATTCTCTCACGGCCGAGCATTTCTTCCACCATGCTGTAATAACGTAAATAGTCCCACTGGAAGATAAACTTGCTTTCTGGTCTGTTTTTAAATCTTTCAGAGCACTACTTCACAGATATGTTTCTCCTACATATCTGTCTGAGTCAGAGGATTTCCCTCTGAGACAGCCAGACATCCTGATATATTAATTGCTAATCATGTGCTGCACTACAGGGCGCTTCTGAAAATGGAAAGGGAAGGAAAGGCAACACGAAAGTAGAGAGGAGGAAACAATCACAGAAAAAACCCAATGTTTATATTAAGGAATACAGGAAGGAAAAACAAATTTCACAGAAGTAAAAAGTAAATGAGGAGAATGGAAAGCAAGCTGCTTGGATGAAGACTGAAAGACTGATGGCATTGAGCTGCAGAACTTGTTGGAAGTTTTATTTACTGATTTTATCTGGTTCCATCTCAAAAGTATAAATTACCTTAAAATATAATAAGATTTGTTGTGGATACAAACTATTTTTACCTTACATTTGAGGAAATCTTGAAACAAAGAGAGAAATAGAGACCCTATCTAAAAGAACAGCAAGAAAAATTGAATTCAGAGGGCTTTTCCCACCTGCTTTTATGTAGGCACCTGGTTAAAATAGGAGTTATATCTGTGCAAAAAGGGCTTTACTACCTTTCTTTGCAGTGGTTTCAAGGTATTACACTTTCCAGAAAGGAGCAACGAACACAGTATGTCTGGCCTTTTTACTTTCTTTTCTGCCCTTATGACAGCAGATGACCCATAGAAAGATTTATAGATTCATTCGACTGAAGTCCTAGAAAGGTGGCTCTAGCTGGAGAGCAGTCCTGAGGTGTGAGAATATAATCTTGCTACAAAGCGATTGCGAGTTTGCATACGCAACGAAACTGCTTCAGGATTAGCATTTTCTCTCAAGCTCTTAGACAGAAATAGAGAGACATTTCAAAATCCTAGACTGTACTTTGAAATGTGCATTATTCAGTAAACAAGATTTTTAGGCATAAACATCAGGGTATATCTTTAAAAATTGCATACTTTTTCTTCTCATGAGTGCCCATTAAGCACTATTATCTGTAAGATGCTTAGCAACATAAGGTCTTTACGAAAGCTGAAGAAATCTGAGCTTATCCTGGAAAAGCATGGATAAACTCCGATCATAGGCTATCCAAAAGTACATCCTTTCCAGAAAGGAGGTGATAGTGGAGAGAGGTTAAAGTTGGTAGGGGGGACATTTTGCACTCTAACTTTAATCAATGGCTTTTTTCTTTCTGAAATCCAGCTGTTACAATTCCCCTAAAGGCAGTGCTACCTATCGACCCAGACATGATTGACATAGGGGATGCCAAGAGGCAAGCAACCAGCAAGCTATGGCAGAAATCTTCGTTTGTAAATTGCTATGGACATTTGCATTTTTGAGCATGTAAAAAATAGTATCCTAATCAGGAATTTAAACATTAAGGATACAGAGATTACATTAGTTTTTGCTGTCACAAATTGTGCATGAAGTAACAGTGAATTTTTACTTTGCTTTCCTTCTAATATGCAACAGTTGTTTATAGTAGACTCTTCTGAGTCTGAGCTTGGTCCTCTCCCTCTGGAGGAAAGTCCTAAAATAACGCAGCTGACATGGAGAGGACTTTACCTGTGATAGTCACCACTCTTTCCTTCTGCCATGGTGGCTGGAGCTCCCCCAGGGCTCTTCACTAACCCCGCTGAAGTCTCAACTCACAACTGGAGCCTCTGGCCCCACTGTGACAGACAGTAAACACAGTGGGGTAGGACTCGCCAGAAAACAAACCTGCTTCAGTTCCCATGTCTTTATCCTTCTCATTTGAGAGGAAAATGAGACCTCTCATTCCTTTTTTTTTAATTTGTTATGGCAATATGAGAGACTTGTGCAGCACAAGGCAGCCAATAAACCTGGAGCTAGGACAGCAGCCTGAGATACGTGTCCCCTCTCTCCAGCCTCACTGGGAATTGCCAGTCTATAACCTAAAAAACTTTGTCAGCAAAATAATGAGAGTATGGGTCTCTTTCTGTGAAAAGCACAATAAATTTTTTCCTGACAAATTTGAGTCAGGAACTGTGTGGTCTTGCAATGCCTCTGCATGAGGCAACATGTCCTGTACTCCTACATCGAGCAACTCAACCAGACTGAGCTTCACTGGTACGCCAAAGACAACACTTGGTAACTTCTCGGCACCTTCCTCTGTTGTCCACACCTCTAACCCTGTGAGATGCAGTGGAGCACGAAGGAAGGGGATCAGTGTAGGGGAGCTGTTAATCCCTGCTCCCCCTTACCCAGCACCATCTCTCACTTGCACCTTCTCAACGTGCAGCCCCAGCCTTGCTGCCTTTTTTCTCCTCAGGTCTGCTCAGCTTCATTTAGATGCAAACTGGATCTGGCCCAACAGCCACTTAAATACGGCTGTTACTGAAATAGACCATTGAGCCAAGCGTGCTTCAGTCCTCATCAGACTGAAATGATGGCATTTCTTGTAACATCTCAGCAAAGGGGAGCATCAGCTATGTTTTATAGCTATTAGAGAAAGGTGCATGCTCAGAACCCAAAAGACGTGCATTAATAAAACATAGCCAGCTTGACATACTGCTTGCTGAGCTTGTCTTGGCTTACAGGGGAACTATGTAACATGTCTATTAGGAAAAGATTATTCTGTGGAAGAAGCCTTTGAGCTCCTCTGACAATAAAAAAAGCTAAGGACTGGCACCCCGCATAGACCCTCTGTGAATAGGGTACGTTCATGCTGCAGCTAAACTAGTTGAAGATTTTCCCAAGCCTCTTTTTCCTGCTCTTATGCACAGCTGAACCTGTTGCAAAGTGACAGAAAGACTCGCAGACTTCTAGAAAGAATGACAAGATACAGGCAAGAGTGCCACAAGCCACGCAGATCACATCAGGTATGCAATTAAGAAAGTACAAACCTGAAGTTTAAACGCAAAAAATTAAAGAAAATATAAAGTGATTGACTTGATTTTCATTAAAAGGATATAAAGGATATAAAACCAAATGTTACCATTTTTCTCACTGGATCATTTGTTTTGATTCTCCTGAAACTCCAAGAACACCACTGGGATGGGGTACTTCACTGACAGCTCCCCACGGTTTGAGAGATGCAAGAAAATCAGCAGATTTTGCTCAGAATTCACCTATTACTCTGTAAACTTTATAGAAATATGTATTATTCCATCCTGCTGGACTATTCTGTGCCTCTTTTACTAGCATTACCATCATTTCATCCTTCAATCCTCAAGTATCAGAAAGGAACACACAGAAAATGAGCTGACATTTTTCTAAACAAGTTGTTATTTATATTGCAGCCTCAGCATAGCAGGTGCTTTAAAGAAAAATAACAGGATACATTTTCAGTCTCAGAAAGTATAATGTCTAAATAGGCTCATCTAGGATTATGCTTTTAAGGGTGAGGGTTGCAGATTTTGCAACCGATCCACTTTTACAAGAAATGTTTAATCAGCACCTGCACGTTGAGTTGCCATATTTCTTTATAATAATCATGGTCGTCTCTTCAAAAGACACTTAGTTGAGGTGCCTGCAGTTTAAAACTTACTTGGTAATTATCAATCTGGAACATTTCTGTTCCTCAAACTACTGAGGGCCATTGCTGTCTGAAAAACACCTTACACCTACATTTGCAAATGATAAGTAACAAGTGTAAACAGAATGCATCTGCACCTAATCACAACTTTACATGAAGTGTTAAATCATGCAACTTCAATGGAAAACTGGAATAGCAACCCAAAAACTACAGTTTTCTTGTAATGCTTCTACCTCACCCAACCCTCCCAAACCAACATACAGTCTTCAGAAACCCATATTCTAGCAAGACTGATTTGAAAATACTTAGAATGCACAGAGGAAAGCAAGACTTCCCAGCAGTGTTAAACAGTCTGATGGAGAAGCGTATGGTGTTGAAATTCCTATGCATAATGGGGTCTAAATTAAAGGAGATGTGAGACCCTGAGCTCCAGAAATTCTTGCTTTGGGGGAACTTTCCAGGTTGTATCATCACTTTTCCTAATGCTGATATCCCTAAAGGTTCTTTGGAACCAAACTTTTCATTTATACCTAAATCCAGGGACTTGAGAGGCTTGTACTCAAATCATACATGGGACCTGCAAAAGTGTTATCTTTTAGGTAAGCCACCTTCATGCTGTGTAGGCAAGTTTCAGGATACCTAAGCATTCATACCAGCAATCATACTCAGATTGAGGCATTGCAGTGCTGGGACTTACTACCAAATTCTCAGGGATTAATTCAGTATGAAGCTGAGTAGAAAAGCCTATAGTAGGTACATCTATTTTTCATCTTTGTTTCTTCTCCAGACTGTTTTTGCAGATAGCACTTTTTTTCAGTGTTCCAAGAGCTACATGCAACAGATGTGATTAGTCTGAATGGGGTTTGTGAAAGATGCATAAAATCCTTAAAAACAAACAGAAGCCCTCAAATGTGCATACATCCCTGTTTATCAGCAAGTCTTAGGTGAAAATTCAAAATGTATCCTAGTTTGTATCTGGTTGCAAATGAAATTATGGTAGCATGACTGTACACAATAATCCTTGGATTTTTACTGCAAAGCCTAGGTAGTCTGTTCTTGCATTAGACAAGATTTCAGTAGCAGTGATTTGGCCAAAACAACATAGAGATATGCAAAGGGCTCGGGCCATTATGCATTTCCTGTACAAAGATGTCATATGTATGCAAATTTTGTATTCTTGAAAAGATTACTAGGTATCTTTGGTTGTTTCATCCAACATTCTATCTCTGCGGGACTATTTTCTTCTTCCTCTTTTTTTTTTTCCCCTCATCTAGCCTTACCTCTTATAGGCAGTCAATGTGATTGAAGCCCAGGTCTTTCCATTGACTTTTCTGAGCCATGGATCAAGTCCAAACTTTGCAAGAAAAATTCTTATAGGATGTGGTACTCCATTAGATACTCCATTTCTTACACAGCTAAACACTCGAACAGCTTTAGTGGGAACAGCTTCATCAGGAATTATTAACACTACTTACAGATGTTAGTTATGAAAGATATTACACTTATTTATTATATTATAGACTTAGATGTAATTAACATAGTTATTGATAGGAGAGTTAGATATGTACTTTTTCTTAAAAAAAGACAGCAAAATTTGATTGTGGAAGATTTTACAAATGGGTTAAAAAATTAATATGAAAAAAATTAAAGAAAAAGACAATTCTTTAAAAACCTCAATACATCATCTCTGGGCTCCAGGAGAGTAATATCTGAGTTACTGGATCATTCCTCAGATTTTTAAAATATAAAAGCTGATGCTACTAGGTATAGCTATTATGGGGAGGTTTTTTAGCCTCACAGCTTCATTGTCAGAAATTTTGATCAAAAATTCATAAAATAACCTTGCTATGAAGAGGAAACTGTAATTACTTACAATTAGTACAGTGCATAACTAATGGCTTTAATTCAATTAAATATTTGCATAATTTATAGAATAAATTATGGCCAGAATGGCCACAATTCCAATGTGTTACCATCAGGCAGGAGAGAAAAAAATTTCGAAATGAAATTAAAAATTCTGTTCAGGAGACACTAGATTTTTTTTTCCTTTCTCAGTGACTCACTTTTCATTTCCATGTGTAAGATTTCCTATACATTGTGTTATTTTGAATTTTCTTGACATTTTCTACATCTGAACAGGCTTACATTTTTTGGAAACTATACATTAAGTCTGTTTCAAAGCAACACCAAGGGTAGCCTGCCCCTGAAAACCAGAGCTTGAACTGAGCTCCCCATGTCTGCACATTTGAAAACCTCAGGGTGGACTACCATAACAGGAGGATGGGGATTGTTTCAGGTTGCCGAAGCCATTGAGTTCTGCAGCTGTGGAAACTGGAGAAACAGAATTGCCTGAGCGACTTCGCCAGTTTGTGTCAAGCATGAACAGCAGCTCTAAGAGAGGCACTGGGCTAAGGTTTTCAGATGCGCGAGGTCACTTCGGAAGGCCTTCTGAAGGGAATGCGGCAGAGCTCGAGGGAAGCAGGGTATAAAAGAGTGGGTGACTAAAAGCTCTGTTGAAGTGGTGCATCATTGTCTTGCAGATTGTCATATAAACTGTTCAGACTCAAGCACGCACTTGTAGGAAAGAAACAGACTTCTCTCAGAGTACGTAATTCTTGTCCCCCCAATGTTAATGCAACGTTTTCCCCTTTATTCAGCAAAATGAGTATTTAACCCAATATAAGCTATTACAGCAAACCCCTGCTATTTAAACACTTGCGAGTGGTGCAGACGTGGCAAAGTGGCTGCTCAGGTTTACTGCGTTGACACACACTTTCTCTCCCTTATGTTTTGCTTAGTTATTTTGTGCCTACAAAATGCCGGTGCCTGCCAGGCATGACTCTCATCTCAGTATTGCTGAAGTTTCTCAGGCTACTGCTAGTCACCGTCCCAGATGACTTACTTCCAACATACACTAAAGGTAACGAGTGAGTCAGGCTTGTTGGTTATAGTATTAAAAGATTAAATCAGTGCTGGAAGCGTAGCGAACAGAGAGGTGTCTCTAGTTATTATTTTCTCTAACATGCAAACCTGGAAAGTCACCAATGCACATGTCACCTGGGGATGAAAAAGCCCCCAAGACCTGGGTGCCCACAGATTGGTGAAAATTGAGTCACATAGACAGAGGGATTTTTTCCCCCAAGGATGTGACGCTTGACTGAGTGCTGTATGATTTTAAAAAAACAGAGACAGTTTAAAAGACCATAAGCCAGACCTCTACTCCTTGACAGGTTGTCATTTATTCAAATCAACCCCGAGTGCCTTTCTGAAAGACATGCCACAGTCAAATAGAAGTTATTGGTCTCAGTTTTGAGGTAAGTGGACAAAATTCTACTGCTTGTGTATGATAGGTGTGGATCCTTCAATGATCCTGCCTGATCCAAAAGTTTCTGAAATTTCCAAAGGCAACAATGAATCACACCAGAGATCTCGAACAAGAAGGGGGATGCTCCTGTGTGGCAGGATAGCTTTCTCTCACGCTTACATATATCACAACAAACTGGGCAATAGAATTATGAGCACATGTAGTTTTTGCTCGGTGACAAAACAAGCATTGCTTCTAACCGCGTGGGTTTTCTGTGAGATAGTGAACACTGAAAAATGGTGAAACTAACAACCGCAATACATTTTCTATGTAAATGAAATGCTGTGTAGATGACACTTGTAGTGATTATAGCTCTTTATGTGACATATGTTTAATGATTTAGATTGGCTCCTGTTGAGAGGGATTTAATTTAAGGCACTTATGGCATTGGTTGGGCTCAAATTATTTGCAAGAGTTGATTGAAGCTTACGTTTTACCCTGCAGCTTGTGTTCAGCTAAGGATCATCCGCTGAGTACATTCCATTTATCTCTTGCAGGATCTAAACCGTGGGCTTTTGCCACACTTTTCTCTCACCATACATGTTGTTCAAACAGTTTCCGGCACAATCAGCCATTGTTGTAAAATCAGACGTGAGAAGAAAATTGCTGAATTCTTGTATTTGATTATTTATTTATTCAAGCATTACGTCTGCAGTTCTTAAGGCCTCCCCATCTATTTCTCTTGGAAACAGGTTTCGAATGTCTAATTCCCATTAAAATTAGCAAGAACCAGTCATCCAGCCCCTTAAGAAGCTTTTAAAGTCTCCACTTTTCTGTCTATCTGTATCATGGATCATCAATGAACTGCTGATTGTAGGAAGCTGTGGATTCCGAAGCGTCATGATCAAATTTGGTAGTGACTTAAATTTAATCTGAGCTATGCAGCTCCCCCTAACCTTCCCTGTGCATTGTGATATTATCTCCCCATGACGATAAACTCCACTAAGTGGTGTTTTGCAGCCATACGCTCTCCATAAAACATCTGCAGGTGCACGTGCACATCTCCTGCTGGAATGACATGGGAGCTGAGTGCACAGCTTTCACTGAAGTTATCTGAGTGTGAAAGTCTGATTTTGATCCAAAATGTAAAGGTCTTCCATTAACTTTTTTGGCCTCTGGATTGGCCCCGCAGCACTCACTGCTCTGGCCCTTATTAACAGTAATGATTTTAAATCCAGGGGGAGGGTGGGGAATACAGAGTGCAGACGAGAATAAATAATCAAAAAGAATGTGTAATATCCCTGTAGCACAATGCCAGCTGGCTTGGAAGAAACTGAGGGCAACAGAAGGAATGGTTATTTCATTATTGTTTGAATACTGGATCGCTGATGGTGCTTTTCAGATTGGTCAGGTAGGTGGCTATTCTGTTCTGGTTTCTAGGAGCTCTGTGAAGGAGTGGGCGACTCTTCCAGGACTTTATTAGTGCAGGCTCTCCAAACATACAAAGGAGTGTGGACAATTGCACGTGTTAATTAGTCCCTTAATGAACCAGGGAGCAGGGGAGGGGGAGAGTGGGGATCCAGTTGTTGACTGCTTGCATGCCAAGAACCTAGTAGTGGTCATGGTACACTGGTGGCACTGGGAGAGACTGCAACACAGAACTCAAACCGCTTCGCTGCATAGTCTTGACCAAACAATGACCACGAAGCTCGGAGGACTTTGCATCTAAATCACATGTTGTTTGTGCCGGAGACATTTTCTTATAAAACCCAGCCCCAAAAGAGAAGACTTGCACTCCTTACTAGCCTAGAAACTTTCTGAAAACACTCTTTTTCCTAGGGGGGAGGTGAGCTAGCTGAAGCCCTGAGCACCATATAAACCCTCTACAGGCAGTGTGCAGGAATGGCACTGGCCCGTTGCAGAGAACGGCAGTTCCCCTTGCTAGAGCCACCGCCGCAGTCTGAGTCCACGTACCAATAAATGCTCTGAGATTCCATAGACTCAGAACCAGGATGTCCCCTCAGCTGACCTGATACTAATCATACATGTTTTCTGGGTATATTACCTTTCTTTCAAGCAGTGCAGGGATGTCCAGTTAAAGAGGTGTAAAATATAGGTTGAATGGTCCGTGGAACCCTAACAGAAATGTTGTGATTTAAAAGAATAATAAATAGGAATTAGCTAACTGCTGTTGAGAGGAGAACAAACACTAAGCATTTTTAAGGAAAAAAGTTAGAACTGTTTATACAGATTACATGTGAAATTTCATGCTTTTCATTGTGTGAGTATCTTGTAAATCTTCATTTTGATTTTTCTTTCTTCTTTAATGATTATTACATTTCCCTTTCACAATATAGGGAGTATTTCCTGGGACACACCTTTGACTTTATATTTACTGTAGCAAATACGATCTTTGAAATGTTAAATTGTTTCAGGCATTTAAACTACAGCCTATAGTTTTATGGTATTAACTATCAATTAAAAGAAATGCAAGTTATTTTATTACAGCCCCTTCTGGACAGTCCCTGGTAGAAGCGTTCTAGGAAGTTTGGAGGCATCTCTTTAGGTGATGTTCTGCTCAGTCCTGGTCTTGGAAAAGTAGCTTGTACTTCTATGGGTAGTCACTGATTTCCAATGCGCATCAAGGAAAGGAGATTCTCAGGAAATAATACTGGGAATTGCCATAACTGAAGTATCAATTGCATATAAATAGTGTATAATAAATTATTCCATTAAAATAAAAAGATATCTTTCTCAGATCATTTTGCTGAATACATAAACCATAATCACACTAACCTCCAGAATATTGTTTAAAATTTATGCAAATCATAGAATCATAGAA